>JAWQEG010007119.1:0-22963 GCA_033782935.1 Petrolisthes cinctipes
CCCTTCCTACTTCCCTCCCTTATCATGACCAAGGAGTATAAAGAAGAGGTCATCACGAGGTCATCTCGTCTTAATTGGCCACTAAGAGAGAGGGACGGGAGAGGGACGGGGAGAGGGACGGGAGAGGGACGGGAGGGGGAGAGGGGGAGAGGAGGGAAGTAGGGGGAAAAGGGGAAGGAGGGGGAAAAGGGGAGTGAGGGGGGGAAAAGGGGAGTGAGGGGGGAAAGGGGAGTGAGGGGGGGAAAAGGGGAGTGAGGGGGGGAAAAGGGGAGTGAGGGGGGGAAGGGGGGAGGGAAGGGGGGGAAGGGGGGGGAAGGGGGGGGGGGAAGGAGGGGAGGGACGGGAGGGGAAAAAAGGGGGAGTGGGGAAGGAGGGGGATGAGGGGGGAGGGGGGGTAAAGAAAAAGTGACCGCAAATGGGTAGAAAAAAATATAGAGCTGGTATTAAATATATCTTTAGCCACCAATACAGTAGCCTATACATTTCTGTACCCATTAAACCTTCAACATTAATTATTTCCCTTCCAACAAAACGATTAAGATAAGAAGAGGGAATAGAAGAGAGGAAATGAAGAGGGAAAAGAGGGGAGAGGAAATGAGGAGGGAAAAGAGGGGAGAGGAAATGAAGAGGAAGGAGGGGTGAGGAAACGAAGAGGAAAAGAAGAGAGGAAATGAGGAGGGAAAAGAGGGGAGAGGAAATGAGGAGGGAAAAGAGGGGAGAGGAAATGAAAGAGGGGAAAAGGAGAGGAGATGAAAAGGAGAGGAGATGAAAGGAGAGGAGATGAAAAGGAGAGGGAATGAAAGGAGAGGGAATGAAAGGAGAGGGAATGAAAAGGAGAGGAATGAAAAGGAGAGGGAATGAAAAGGAGAGGGAATGAAAAGGAGAGGGAATGAAAAGGAGAGGGAATGAAAAGAAGAGGGAATGAAAAGGAGAGGGAATGAAAAGGAAATGAAGTGAAAATAGAAGAAAAAAACAAGAGATTGAAAGAGAAAGAGGAAATGAGTACAAGACGATATACACAAGAGGAAGAAAATACAGAATGTGATGGAAATGAAGACGTGAAGGTGAAAGTGGCTACGAGGTGAGTTTTGTACCGAATGTGTGTGTGATGGCAATGAAGGAAGACAGGGAGAGTAGGCAGGGAAGAGGGAGAGGGGAGGGAAGAGGGAGAGGGGAGGGAAGAGGGAGAGGGGAGGGAAGAGGGAGAGGGGAGGGAAGAGGGAGAGGGGAGGGAAGAGGGAGAGGGGAGGGAAGAGGGAGAGGGAGGGTAAGAGAGGAGGGGAGGATGAGGGAGAGGGAGGAAGAGGGAGAGGGGAGGGAAGAGGGGAGAGGGGAGGGAAGAGGGAGAGGGGAGGGAAGGGAGTGGTGGGATGGGAAGGAAGGGGTAGAGGAGAGTGGAGGGGAAGGAAGGGAAAGGGAGAGTGAAGGGAATAAAAGAGGGGAGGTGGAGGTGGGAGAGGAGAAAAAAAAATGTTGGTAGAGCTGAGCTATTTTTTCATTAGACGGTCTGACACACTATATATAAGAGAGACACCTACACACATCATATACACACACACACACACACACACACACACACACTATGGGCTGTAAACACACACACACACACACACTAAAAGCTGTAAACACACACACCACGGGCTGTAAACACACACACACACACACACACCGGGCTGTAAACACACACACAGGCACTAAAAGATGTAAACAAACACACACACAGGCACTAAAAGATGTAAACAAACACACACACACACTAAAAGATGTAAACAAACACACACACACACACACACTAAAAGATGTAAACAAACACACAACACACACACACATACTAAACGCTATAAAGCTCTTCGTTAACGATAGTTGAAGACATTAATCTTATATTCAATCTCCTCTAAGCAGAATAATGACAGAACAAGTGGAAAAAGTAGACGAAAATAAAGCATATAAAAAACCGAAAAAATCATTGGGTATAGGCATATTAAGGGGGTGCGGGAGTAGGGGACAGGCTTGGGGGGGGGGAGGTAGAAAGCCTGTCCCTAACCCCCCAAGCCTGTCCCCCTACTCCCGCACCCCCCAAAACCCCCAAAGCCTGTCCCATACTCCCGCACCCCCCTACCCCCCCCCCCAAGCCTGTCCCCCCTTAACTAGGAAAACAATATTGGTAAAATGAATTGGATGGCAACTGAATTCACCAAAATAATATATCAGATAACAGCTTTTTTTCCTTCAGTGTACGTGATATTTTGTGGCATAATATACTTTGGAGGAATCTGTAGCCGATACCATCAATCATCTGACTACAAAATTATGCTCGTAATTATAAAGGACGGGTCCATATAATTATACAGATGAGGTGGAAGGGTGAAGGGAAGGTTAGGAGGCTTAGTTGAGTCGAGTGTATTACTGTAAACATTAATTACTCGAGAGGTTCATTTAAATAATTGCCTGACTGGCGAGCTAAGGTAATTAAATTGGAAATATGAAAATTAGGCAGTAATTTATGCAGATACACGTGTGCTTGTTGTCCTAGAGTATTGGTGATGGTGCTACGATGGTGTGATGGTGATGGTGGGTGGTGGTGTTGGTGATGTGATGGTGAGGAAGGTGGGTGGTGGTGATGAGGAAGGTGGGTGGTGGTGATTGTGAAGGTGGGTGGTGGTGATGAGGAAGGTGGGTGGTGGTGATGAGGAAGGTGGGTGGTGGTGTGGTGATGTGAAGGTGGGTGGTGGTGGTGGTGAAGGTGGGTAGTGGTGGTGGTGAAGGTGGGTGGTGGTGGTGATGGAAGGTAGGTTGTGGTGGTGATGAAGGTGGGTGGTGGTGAAGGAAGGTGGTGATGGTGAAGGTGGTGGTGATGGTGAAGGTGGTGGTGATGGAGGTAGGTGGTGGTTGTTTTCCCCCTTCAGATCATTTCAAAGTTACTCAAGAACCTATACATTCCATCACGTCCCCCTCAAGTCCCCCCCCCCCCACACGTCCCAATGTATGTACCCCTTCCACACCTACAGCAAATTTCCCATCAGCTAGCTCTCTCTCTCCCCCTCACTCACTCCCCCTCCCCCCTCCCCCTCACTCACTCCCCCTCCCCCTCCCCCTCTCTCTCTCTCTCTCTCTCTCTCTCTCTCTCTCTCTGGCAACATTTATAACACTGCCAGGTCCCTTCAATTCCTTCAGGGTCCCCTCCATTTCCCCCTCTGAGTCCCTTTCCATGCCTCCTTTAAAATTTACATCTATGTTCACTGAAAGTTACCTCGATTTCTCTCTAGGTCCCCGTTTTTAAGTCGTCCGTTTTTAAGTCGCCCCGTTTTGAGTCGCCCCGTTTTGAGGTTCCAAGTCGCCCCCAGTTTTAAGTCGCCCCCAGTTTTAAGTCGCCCCCAGTTTTAAGTCGCCCCCAGTTTTAAGTCGCCCCCAGTTTTAAGTCGCCCCCAGTTTTAAGTCGCCCCCAGTTTAAGTCGCCCCCAGTTTTAAGTCGCCCCCAGTTTTAAGTCGCCCCCAGTTTTAAGTCGCCCCAGTTTTAAGTCGCCCCCAGTTTTAAGTCGCCCCCAGTTTTAAGTCGCCCCCAGTTTTAAGTCGCCCCCAGTTTTAAGTCGCCCCCAGTTTTAAGTCGCCCCCAGTTTTAAGTCGCCCCCAGTTTTAAGTCGCCCCCAGTTTTAAGTCGCCCCCAGTTTTAAGTCGCCCCCCAGTTTTAAGTCGCCCCCAGTTTTAAGTCGCCCCCAGTTTAAGTCGCCCCCAGTTTTAAGTCGCCCCCAGTTTTAAGTCGCCCCCAGTTTTAAGTCGCCCCGTTTTAAGTCGCCCCGTTTTAAGTCGCCCCGTTTTAAGTCGCCCCGTTTTAAGTCGCCCCGTTTTAAGTCGCCTTCCATGTCACCATTAACACTCCACTCCCCTCCCCAGTCCCCTCCCAAGTCCCTTCCTTCTAGTCCCTCCCCCTCCATATCCACTCTCAGTTCCCCCTCCCTCCATGTCACCTTTAAACCCGAGGCAACTTCTCCTCTCCCCTTTCCATGTTCCACCCTTTCCTTTACTTTACATAATGCCACCTTTTACCAGCCTGCCATATCATTACAACTTTACCCTCCCCGTTACCCTGCGCCGTCACCTTCCTTATACCTTTTCCTGTCATAGGGTCATTCCGCTTTTATATCTCGTCTATCGCACGTATTTACCTCCCCTCCCATTCCCTCCTCGTAATAACAACTCCACACCCCTTCTACAGCTCTAACCTCTCTACCCTCCTCGTCTACTTACTTTTCTATTCTATATATATTCTTGGTATTAGCTTCTAGACTCTTACTTTCATTTTTTTTTCTTCCTATCCCTACCTATCTCTCTCTTTGTCTCTTACTTTTGTCTCTCATTCTTTCCTCACCTTACTCATAATCCTTACGTTTATAATTATTTTCTCTTATTTTTTCTCCCGTCTCGCTAACCTACTTCACTTTCCTTCCAATTCCCTGGCAATCCTCTACAAACATCCTCCCTCTCCTCCAATACTTTATGTTAAGATTCTCTCCTATACTTTCCCTCCCTCTTCCTTCCTTCTCTACTTTCCTTTCCTTCCCTACCCTATCCCTCCACTTTGCCTCCCTTCCCTATACCAACTCTACTTTCCTTCCCTATCCTATTCCTCCACACTGCCTCCCTTCCCTTCAATCTCTACTTTCCTTCCCTATCCATCTACATTCCATCTACATTCCATCCCTTCCCTCCAATCTCTACTTTCCTTCCTATCCTATCAGTCTCCTTTACCTCCCTTCCCTTTGGCTTAATTCCCCATCCATCCATCCATCGTGTTGATCTCTTTACATCCATCAGCCTCATCACTGCCACTCTATCTTCATAATTAGCTGAATGTTCTGCCTCCTTCCCTTCCTCTTACCCTCTCTCTATTCCTCCACCTTCACCCTATTCCTCTCCCTCTCTCTCTCTGTACCTTTTCTTCCCTGCCTACATATCTACCTCTCCCTCCCTATTCTCTTTCATTAATAGTTTACCTCCTTCCTCTACTTTTACTTCCCTCCATATTCACTTTTCACAGCTCCATCTCTCCCCCACATCTATTTTAACTGTCCCCCTCTCCCCACTTTTACACCCACATTATTCTCTCCTCTCCCACACATTACCTTCCTCCGTCCCTCCTTCCCACATTACCTCCTTCCTTCCGCACATTCCCTCCTTATTTACCTTCCTCAGTCCGTCCCTCCCACATTACCTCCTTCCTTCCTTCCTTCTTCACACTGCCTCCCGTTTTTATACCCTGGGTCCCGTCCCTCGTCCCTTGTGAGTGGCCAAATAATGACCCTAAGTATTAATCAGAACCAGACGTGTCCCCTCCATCAACCCCCTCCCCTCTTGCCCTTCCCTTCGTCTCTCCTCCTCCCTTCCATTTTTGTCTCTCGTCCTTCCCTTCCATTCTTATTTCTCCCTCTTGTCTCTCCCTCCTCCCTTCCCTCGTCTCTCCTCCTTTCCATTTTTGTCTCTCCTCCTTCCCTTCCATTCTTATTTCTCCCTCTTGTCTCTCCCTCCTCCTCCTCCTCCCTTCCTTTGTCCCTCCTCCCTTCCATTCTTGTCTCTCCCTCTTCCCTTCCCTTCTTATCTCTCCCTCTTCCTCCTCCTCCCTTCCCTCGTCTTTCCCCTAATCTCTCCCTCCTTCCTTTCCCCTCCCCCTTCCCCTCTTCGTCACTACTCTACCTACCACTTCTCCCCTGTAACTTCCCCCTCTTTCCCTTCCCCCTCTTAGTCACTCTACCTACCACTTCCTCCTCCCCTCTCCATCAATCCCTGTCCTCTAATGACGACACACACACAATTTCTTTCTCACGAGGCTATAATTGTTGTTGTTGGGTCCTAATCTATAGTAAGGTTGGCCACAGAAATTCGTACACAGGCTATTTAGAACGAGAGGTCATGTTAAGGGGTAATATGGTTGGAAAAAGTGAATACTACTCGATCCTCTTAATTAAGGGACCCTGTGATGTAGTCAGAATTTTGGAGGTTAGAGGGTCATTTAAATATTGCCACGAAACACACACACCTACTGTATATGGAAGGAGCTTGTTTCGTGGCATGGTCAGGAGGAATCAGAAGCCTTCAATTTTCATACACGATCACAGGGTCCTTAAGTGTAATTGTACTGCTGGATACATTGTTGAGATGAAATTATTCGGATAAAAAGAACAATCCCATCACCGATACATCTAGTTAAATATACTATAATACAATTTACGAGAGAGAAAAATAGAGAGATAGATAGATATAGAGATATATATAGAGATAGATAGAAATATATAGAGATAGGGAGATAGAGATAGGGAGATAGAGATAGGGAGATAGAGATATAGACAGATAGAGATATAGACAGATAGAGATATAGACAGATAGAGATATAGACAGAGATATATATAGACAGAGATATATATAGACAGAGATATATATAGACAGAGAGATATATATATATATATAGAGAGATATATAGACAGAGAGAGACAGAGAGAGACAGAGAGAGACAGAGATAGACAGAGAGATAGACAGAGAGAGAACACATCCCCACACAATTTAAGCAGAAGACATTTCCAATCCCAGGGTGACAGGAGGAGGAAGGTGGAAGACGGGGAGGAGGAAGGTGGAAGATGAAGATGAGAAGAAAGGAGAAGACGAGGAAGAAGGGTACGAGGAGAGGTGGAAGCAAAATGAGGAATATTATGAAGGTGATTAAGATAAAGAAGGAAAGGAAGGGAGGAAGAAGGGGAGGAAGAAGGGAAGGAAGAAAGGAAGGAAGAAAGGAAGGAAGAAAGGAAGGAAGAAAGGAAGAAGGGAAGGAAGAAAGGAAGAAGGGAAGGAAGAAAGGAAGAAGGGAAGGAAGAAAGGAAGAAGGGAAGGAAGAAAGGAAGAAGGGAAGGAAGAAAGGAAGAAGGGAAGGAAGAAAGGAAGAAGGGAAGGAAGAAAGGAAGAAGGGAAGGAAGAAAGGAAGAAGGGAAGGAAGAAAGGAAGAAGGGAAGGAAGAAAGGAAGAAGGGAAGGAAGAAAGGAAGAAAGACTAAGGCTTGATAGATAATTATGACGATGAAGAAGAATAAAGATAAAATCAAAATTATGAAATAAATGAGAGAATAAGGAGAATACCAAGTCAGTATAGTCTTCCAAGTACTAGACAACAAAGACAATAAATAGTGTACAAAACCAGAGGCGGCAAGACAAGGAATCAAAGAAGTAAGCAACTGATTCCACCAAACTATTCCAAGCAACAGACCACCTAATATAATTGTTGTTATTCTGGGTTCTGTTACCTGGCATCTCTGGAGGAAACGAGGTGCCCTTCTTTGTAAACTGGAAGGCTACTCATTCCTCCTCCTAACTATATCAGAAAACAGACGCCCTCAATGGTACCAATAAGTGATCTGTTTCGTGGCATAGTTTGGAGGAATCAGAGACCTTCCAATTCACCAACAAAAGTATACTACCCCCTTAAAACACCTTCCTCTTGGTCTGGCCAGTCACTGAGGGAACGCCAACACCTTCTTCCAGGATCTATCTTTACACCAGAGACCCTTCGTTCCATTTTCTGGCACCAGGATACACTAAGAGATCGTTACCTATTTTTACGTTGCCACTTAATTAAGAGACTGTTTGGAGTGTAATGGTTTTGATGCATAATTTGTAGACATGGATTTATTTGGATGAGTAATAAGTTGCTCCAGATTTACCAACACTGTACTACACCTCTTAACACATCATAGTCAACACTCACCACATAGTCAACACTCACCACAACACATGGTCAACTCTCAACACAACACAGTCAACACTCACCACACCACATGGTCAACTCTCAACACAACACAGTCAACACTCACCACAACACAGTCAACACTCACCACAACACAGTCAACACTCACCACTTTACACAACACAGTCAACACTCACCACTTTACACAACACAGTCAACACAACACAAGGTCAACACTCACCACCACAACACATCATAGTCAACAATCAACACCACAACACATCATAAACAACACTCACCACTCGTCCCTGGGGTCTGGTAGTGTCCTGTGTACGGAGATCATGTCACTGACGTACTGGTTGAAGGCGTTGTTCTTCCAGCCCTCGTCCACCTTCTTCTTGATGGCAGGGTCGAGGTCTTTGGGCAGCACCACCGGCTTGCCCATCTCCCCGGGGCCGCTGGGTTCGTGGGGCGGCAGTAGGACCCCTTGCTCCGGGTGTACCTGACGAAGGCACAGAATGGGGTTAGGAAATTATTATGATATGAAATGGAATCAAAGCAGGGTAATACTTGTACCAAAAGGGATTAGTAAAATTAAAATAAGAATAGGAATAAAAGAGTTGAAAATTTGGTACAAAATGGTTTGAAAATTATGAATTGAATAAGAATAAAAGCCTGGAAATACTGGTAAGAATTAGGGTTAAGAAATTATGATAGGAATAGGGATGAAAGCGTGCAAAAATAAGAATAAAATGGACCATCAGACAACGAGTAATATTTGTTCTGAATGAAATTGGAGTAGGAAAAGACGAGGAGAATAATTAGAGGGGAAGGGAACACACACGAGTTGTACGATAAGGCAAAATAACACGAAAAAAACAAACAACAACACCCATTTTGTTTTAACAGTTGCCTTTGCTACAAGTCTGATATCAAGGGTCGTAAAGGAACACATCGATAGATCTTGGTACGACCTACAATTGTTATTAAGTAAAATTTTTCTTGACATTCACACTGGTACAGAAAAGGAGTCGTCATCTTTTTGCGAATCATGTGGCATACTGTACATATTTTACATTCAACCCACACTAACACTGATATAGAAATAGAGATATAAAACGTACTGTACATGTATCAATCACCATGTTCATTATTAATAGTGAAATGCTAGTGTAAACAAAAGTCTCCAATTCAATCCAGCCAAAGGAATGTAGAATAATCCAACACCAATTTAATAATACACGAGCAACATTCTCTCAAGCCATTTGGTATTTTCATTTTTGGCATGTGTGGGAAATGTCAGACGGCCACCAGGCTCTCGCTTCACAAATTACGTTGCACAGATCATGGTGTTACAGAAGTGGAAGCAAATGTCAGCGTTAAGATCTCGGGAATATGGGAGAAGGTGAAGAGGAAGGAGAAGGTGAAGAGGAAGGAGAAGGTGAAGAGGAAGGAGAAGGTAAAGAGGAAGGAGAAGGTAAAGAGGAAGGAGAAGGTAAAGAGGAAGGAGAAGGTAAAGAGGAAGGAGAAGGTAAAGAGGAAGGAGAAGGTAAAGAGGAAGGAGAAGGTAAAGAGGAAGGAGAAGGTAAAGAGGAAGGAGAAGGTGAAGAGGAAGGAGAAGGTGGTGAAGAGGAAGGAGAAGGAAGGAGAAGGAAGGAGAAGGAAGGAGAAGGAAGGAGAAGGTGAAGAGGAAGGAGAAGGTGAAGAGGGAGGAGAAGGTGAAGAGGAAGGAGAAGGTGAAGAGGAAGGAGAAGGTAGGAGGAAGGAGAAGGTGAAGAGTGAAGAGAAGGGAGGAGGAAGGAGAAGGGAGGAGGAAGGAGAAGGGAGGAGGAAGGAGAAGGGAGGAGGAAGGAGAAGGGAGGAGGAAGGAGAAGGGAGGAGGAAGGAGAAGGGAGGAGGAAGGAGAAGGGAGGAGGAAGGAGAAGGGAGGAGGAAGGAGAAGGGAGGAGGAAGGAGAAGGGAGGAGGAAGGAGAAGGGAGGAGGAAGAAGAAGGGAGGAGGAAGGAGAAGGTGAAGAGGAAGGAGAAGGTGAAGAGGAAGGAGAAGGTGAAGAGGAAGGAGAAGGTGAAGAGGAAGGAGAAGGTGAAGAGGGAGGAGAAGGTGAAGAGGGAGGAGAAGGTGAAGAGGGAGGAGAAGGTGAAGAGGGAGGAGAAGGTGAAGAGGGAGGAGAAGGTGAAGAGGGAGGAGCAGGGGAGGAGGAAGGAGAAGGGGAGGAGGAAGGTGAAGAGGAAGGAGAAGGTGAAGAGGAAGTAGAAGGGAGGAGGAAGGAGAAGGTGAAGAGGAAGGAGAAGGTGAAGAGGAAGGAGAAGGTGAAGAGGAAGGAGAAGGTGAAGAGGAAGGAGAAGGTGAAGAGGGAGGAGCAGGGGAGGAGGAAGGAGAAGGGGAGGAGGAAGGAGAAGGGGAGGAGGAAGGAGAAGGGGAGGAGGAAGGAGCAGGTGAAGAGGGAGTAGAAGGTGAAGAGGAATACAAAGGAATACAAAGGACATTCAAACAGCAACAGACCTACTGGTCCTTACGAGGCTGCTTGATTTTGCTATTCTATCTAACCTACAAGAGTGAGGGAAAGTATAGCAAAGAAGAAGGCTCCTCCCCACCCACCACTCCCTCCAGCCGAAGCTGGCAGGAAATGAAAAGATACCATGTAGTATGGAAAAACTAACATGGAATTTATATAGGACAGCAGGAAGGTTCTTACACTATGTCTTAAAATACAGTACATTTTTATATATATGACGTAAAATTATTCGTGTAATACAGTACTAGCTAGCTATAAATATACCAGTGGTCTATACTCCGCCTGGCTTACCCAGGCCCTACACTCTATGCTACGAATACTATTAACGTGGTGAGTCTGTGACTGTTCTACTCTTGTCGGAGTATATATAATAAGTGAACTGCGGTTATGTTACTAATCTTATTCGAGTGTGAATAGTTGGAGGTTCGGGTTATTTGCTAGATACTTGTCTAAGTGACTTTTGAACGACTCTATTGTTGCACAGTTTATAACAGCAGAGGGCAGTCGGTTCCAAATGTTTACGATACGATTAAAAAAGAAAAATTTAGCTTCATTCGTGTTAAAACGTTTCCCGACGATCTTTAGCCCATTATTCCTGGTAATATTTCTGTTGTCGATGCTGAAGTAATTACTGGCATTTAAATTACTGAAACCTTTGAATATTTTGAAGACTTCTATAAGGTCTCCTCTTAGTCGCCGTTTGCTGAGGCTATATAGAATGAGAAAGGGCAGAGGACGAAAAAGAGAAAGACAGGACAAAAGAGAAAGACAGGACAAAAGAGAAAGACAGGACAAAAGAGAAAGACAGGACAAAAGAGAAAGACAGGACAAAAGAGAAAGACAGGACAAAAGAGAAAGACAGGACAAAAGAGAAAGACAGGACAAAAGAGAAAGACAGGACAAAAGAGAAAGACAGGACAAAAGAGAAAGACAGGACAAAAGAGAAAGACAGGACAAAAGAGAAAGACAGGACAAAAGAGAAAGACAGGACAAAAGAGAAAGACAGGACAAAAGAGAAAGACAGGACAAAAGAGAAAGACAGGACAAAAGAGAAAGACAGGACAAAAGAGAAAGACAGGACAAAAGAGAAAGACAGGACAAAAGAGAAAGACAGGACAAAAGAGAAAGACAGGACAAAAGAGAAAGACAGGACAAAAGAGAAAGACAGGACAAAAGAGAAAGACAGGACAAAAGAGAAAGACAAGACAAAAGAGAAAGACAGGACAAAAGAGAAAGACAGGACAAAAGAGAAAGACAGGACAAAAGAGAAAGACAGGACAAAAGAGAAAGACAGGACAAAAGAGAAAGACAGGACAAAAGAGAAAGACAGGACAAAAGAGAAAGACAGGACAAAAGAGAAAGACAGGACAAAAGAGAAAGACAGGACAAAAGAGAAAGACAGGACAAAAGAGAAAGACAGGACAAAAGAGAAAGACAGGACAAAAGAGAAAGACAGGACAAAAGAGAAAGACAGGACAAAAGAGAAAGACAGGACAAAAGAGAAAGACAGGACAAAAGAGAAAGACAGGACAAAAGAGAAAGACAGGACAAAAGAGAAAGACAGGACAAAAGAGAAAGACAGGACAAAAGAGAAAGACAGGACAAAAGAGAAAGACAGGACAAAAGAGAAAGACAGGACAAAAGAGAAAGACAGGACAAAAGAGAAAGACAGGACAAAAGAGAAAGACAGGACAAAAGAACGGGAAAGGAAAGACTGAGGATGATGGAAGAAGGAAGGGGGAAAGAAAAACATTAGAGGGAAATGCGAGGAAGAGGAGAACAAGCAAGGGGGGAAGGACAGAGAAAAATTGTCTCATCAGTTTCTACCATATAATATAGAGCACAGCAGCACAGTAAACACCATTGTCTCATAGCAAGGGTAAACACAGGATATACTACCTTCACCACATAATTGGAAGGGAGGGAGAGGGAGAGAGACAGAGAGAGAGACACAAAGAGAGAGACACAAAGAGAGAGACAGAGAGAGAGACACAAAGAGAGAGACAGAGAGAGAGACAGAGAGAGAGACAGAGAGAGAGACAGAGAGAGAGACACAAAGAGAGAGACAGAGAGAGAGACACAGAGAGAGACACAGAGAGAGACACAGAGAGAGACAGAGAGAGAGAGACACAGAGAGAGAGACACAGAGAGAGACACAGAGAGAGACAGAGAGAGAGAGACAGAGAGAGAGAGACAGAGAGAGAGAGACAGAGAGAGAGAGACAGAGAGAGAGAGACAGAGAGAGAGAGACAGAGAGAGAGAGACAGAGAGAGAGACACAAAGAGAGAGACACAAAGAGAGAGACAGAGAGAGAGACAAAAAGAGAGAGACAGAGAGACACAAAGAGAGAGACAGAGAGAGAGACACAAAGAGAGAGACAGAGACACAGGTGGTGAGAGACAGAGACAGAGAGAGAGACAGAGGTGGTGAGAAAGAGAGAAAGAGAGAAAGAGAGACAGACAGAGACAGACAGAGACAGAGACAGACAGAGACAGACAGAGACAGACAGAGACAGACAGAGACAGACAGAGACAGACAGAGACAGAGACACAGAGACAGAGACACAGAGACAGACAGACAGAAAGAGAGAGAGACAGACAGAGAAACAAAGATAGAAAATGAAATACCACAATCAAACACAGGCTATTCAACAAGAAACAACCAAATTAGTGAACGCGTCAATCACTCACATGAAAATCCACTACAACATACAACATTAAGTACCCTGTGGTGATCGTGTACAAGAATTGGAGGCTTCTGATTATTCCTGACTATGCCACGAAACAAGCTCCTTCCCTATAGGTGTGTGTAGGTGTGTATTGTTTCGTGGCAATATTTGAAGGACTCGTTTACCTCCAATTTTCTGACTACATCACAGGGTCCCTTAAGCTGACCTACTCCTGTATTCATGGCCAGTGTGTTTACTCTTCCTGGCCTATTGTTCTCTAGACGGACATTTTAATTCCGAGCAGTATTTTGCTGTGTGGGTTGTGGGTAGTGAAGAGACGGGAGAGGGAAAATGGAGGAGTGAGGAGTGTGTGGTGGTGGAGGAGGAGAGAGGAGTGTGTGGTGGTGGTGGAGGAGGAGAGAGGAGTGTGTGGTGGTGGAGGGGTAGGAGTGAGGAGTGTGTGGTGGTGGAGGAGTAGGAGTGAGGAGTGTGTGGTGGTGGAGGGGTAGAAGTGAGGAGTGTGTGGTGGAGGAGGGGTAGGAGGAGGAGTGTGTGGAGGAGGAGGGGTAGGAGGAGGAGTGTGTGGAGGAAGAGGAGGAGTGTGTGGAGGAAGAGGAGGAGTGTGTGGAGGAAGAGGAGGAGTGTGTGGAGGAAGAGGAGGAGTGTGTGGAGGAAGAGGAGGAGTGTGTGGAGGAAGAGGAGGAGTGTGTGGAGGAAGAGGAGGAGTGTGTGGAGGAAGAGGAGGAGTGTGTGGAGGAAGAGGAGGAGTGTGTGGAGGAATAGGAAGGGTAGGAATAGGAAGGGTAGGAATAGGAAGGGTAGGAATAGGAAGGGTAGGAATAGGAAGGGTAGGAATAGGAAGGGTAGGAATAGGAAGGGTAGGAATAGGAAGGGTAGGAATAGGAAGGGTAGGAATAGGAAGGGTAGGAATAGGAAGGGTAGGAATAGGAAGGGTAAGAATAGGAAGGGTAAGAATAGGAAGGGTAAGAATAGGAAGGGTAGGAGAAGGAGGAGGAACAGGATGGTAAGGAGAAGGAATAGGAAGGGTAGTAGGAGGAGTATGAGAGGAAGGGGAGCTATCACATCTCATAATTATAAACTTAAACTTAAAGGCCAACCAAATTACCATCAATATTTACGACCGACCTGAAGACTGACCACAACTAGAGGGATGAAATCTATGACCAATTATCTGACTGGCATAATGTACTGAGTGGGTCTCTTGGCTGCAGTGTTGGGTCCCATTCCATATTAAAATTATGTAAGTGATATTGACGTCAGCCCAACTTGCATAATATCAAAATTAGTTATCAATAATTACAAACTTGACCTAAAATTATATCTCCATTTTAACAATAATTACAAACTTGACCTAAAATTTTATCTCCATTTTAACAATAATTACAAACTGACCTAAAATTTTATCTCCATTTTAACAATAATTACAAACTTGACCTAAAATTTTGTCTCCATTTTAACAATAATTACAAACCTGACCTAAAATTTTATCTCCATTTTAACAATAATTACAAACTTGACCTAAAATCTTATCTTACTGAATTGAAAACTGGCACAACATGTAAACTACTACAAATATGCAACAACAGCAGCGAATATTCTTGCAGACTCTTCTTCCATTAGCTGCACACAACTCTTTTTAGTTTTTGAAAAAGAAAAGTGATCTCAAAATTTACTCTCTCTCTCTCTGAATGAATAAAAAAAGTCCGTCTGTTGCTGCTGTTGAGAACCCATTACAATCCTCCACACATAAAATAAACTCACATTTCTACTTTCCATGTAGGCCTATCTATATCCTCAATGTTCCTATCTATTTCCATCTCACCTTTTATCACCTCTACCTCACAGCTCGCTCTTCCTTTTCCTCACCTTTCCTCCTACTCTGCTTCGTATTACCTTCACCTTTCCCTCTCTACCTCACCATGCACCTTCGCTCTCACATAATATTCTCACCACTTTATTTCCTTTCTGTCTCCAGCACCATCACTTAATTCCCTTATCCTCCCTTACCTTCCGTTATTCTGTTCCTTATTATGTCCCTGTTATCTTCTCCTCCTCCTCCTCCTGTCTCACCTCTTTCTTATAATTATCATCATCATCACCTTTCTCCTCGACTATCCATCCATCCATCCACTTCCTTCAACTTTCATTTCCTCTCTTATCTCTTTCTTATTATTATCATCTCCCTCTACCTTCCCCTTCTCCTCAACTATCCATCTCACGTTCCCGTCAATTTTTTCCCCTTCTCCTCTTCCTCTATTATCTTCCTCCTCCTCCTCCTCCGCACGGGTTATAAAAAAAGAGGGAAGAGGCACAGACGAAGATAATTGCCCTTCTTGTTTTCATAATCGCATATTGTGAGGCCATCAAGGAATTATCTCCATTATGTCTTGAGATAAAGGAAGACGAGGACCCAAGGAAAAGAAAAATGGTTGAGAGAATGGAGGAGGAGGAGAAGGAGGGTTACATGAAGGAGGGATGGTTCATGGGGTGGGGAGAGGAAGGAGGAGAGTGGGGGAAGGAGGAGAGGTAGGAAGGAGATGGGAAAGGGAAAGGAGGAAGGAGAGGGGAGGAAGGAGAGGGGAAAGGGGAGAGGGAAGTGGAGGAAGGAGGAGAAAGGGGAGAGGGAAGTGGAGGAAGGAGGAGAAAGGGGAGAGGGAAGTGGAGGAAGGGGGAGAGGGAAGTGGAGGAAGGAGGAGAGGGAAAGGGAAGGAAGGAAGGAGGAGAGTGGAGGGGAAGTGGAGGAAGGAGGAGAGTAGAGGGGAAGTGGAAAAAGGAGGAGAGAGGGGAGAAGGAAAGTGGAGAGGAAGTATGAGAAAGGATAGAATGAGGAAATATTATGAGATGGGAAGGAAGAGGAAGGACAGGAGGGAGGAGAGAACTAGGACGAAGGGAATATAAAAGAGTTAAGTGGGTGGAAGAGGTAAGGAGGGGGGGAGGGGGGGGAGGGGGGGAAGGGGGAGGGAGGGAGGAAGAATGAGTAAGGATGGGGGGTAGGAGGAAGAAAAACAAAGAGGGAAGGAAAATTATTCAGACGAAGATAATGGAGACGCAATAAGGAAACGGGATAAAAAAGCCTGATAAAGAGGAAAATGCTTGGTATAAACAAAGGGTCTTACACACACACACACACACACACACACACACACACACACACACACACACACACACACACAAGCATTTACTCCTGACTCAGACGTGTTTGCAAAGGAACGAAAATATTCCAAGCATCACAAACGACTTATCAGAATGCTTCGTTCGCTGTGCCATACTTCATCGTAAAGAAAAGAGTAAATATATCCTGAGAAAAGAGCAAATACATCCTGAGAAAAAGAGCAAATACATCCTGAGAAAAGAGCAAATAGATTCTGTGAGTGGACACTTTCTCGGACACACATTTTGGGTTGTTAACTCGTCCACGTGGAAGACAAGATCCTTAAGGCACCCACCCTGTGTTGTAGTCAGAAAATTGGAGGTAAATGAGTCCTTCAAATAGTGCCACCGAACACACACACCTATAGGGAAGGAGTGTATATTTCGTGGGATAGTCAGTAGGAATCAAAAGCCTCCAATTCTCATACACGATCAGATCACAAGGTCCTTAACTGTCACTCACCTCATGTGGTTCCTCCGTCTTAGTCTTCACCTCGGGCTTTCTCTCCATGATGCCAAAACCTTCCTTTAACTCGGGCTGCTGGGGGAGTGGCAGAGGCGGTGACGGCGGCAGCTGAGGGGGCTGTGGCGGGGGCTGCTGTAGGTGGTTACTGTCCATTAGTCTGACGGCGGGGGGCAGCTCCACCGGTCCCCCTCCACCTCCCGCCACCGCCGCGTCTTTATCCGGTTTATCTGAGAGTGTGACCAGAGTTGCCACCAGCCACAGGGAAGGTAAAGCCACTAACAGCTTCAGTAGAACACCACGTCGTCTCATTACCATTGTCTTCAGGTACGCCATGATGATAACTATATATGTATAACTTTCTGCTGCTGGTACCCTATAAACAAAACACTTACCAATATATATATAAATAGCGTCTTGTAAGTGTTATGTATAAAGTGTTTAAGTATTCTATTAAGTGTTATGTAAAGTGTCTTAGGTATTTTATTGTCTAAATGGTACCCTATATAAATTGTGTCTAAGTATGGTATTTATATTAGTCTTTTTCGAGGTATTAATGTTCCAATCAATTCTCCTCGTGGACTGATTACACAAACTTGACTACAATTATTTCAAAGTTGTCTTTTTTATATTTTTCGGGTTGTGATATCACTGGTTGGTTTTCCTCAGTTTTTTTAATACACTTTCCCATCGAGTAACTTGTGATAATCTTGGTGTATAACAGATGGAATGTTTTGTCACTCACACGTATATTTTATTCTCGCCTGAAATGTTTCTATGGACGACGACTGTGTGTGTGTGTGTGTGTGATTCAGGACTGTAGTTATAATAGGTTTTCAAAATAATTTAATGTTTGTGTTTATAGTTCCTTGTGTGTGTCTCATCTTGGTAATCGATGCTCCATGTTTGTTTGTGTGTGTGTGTGTGTGTGTTTTTTTTTTATTTATTATTTTTTCAGTGGGATATATTTTCTTTTCTTTCCTTTTCTTCCTTCCTGTTTGTTTACGTCTTAATGACTGTCACGACGCCATCTTGGAAGACCTGGAAAGAGAGAAAAGGGGGTTGGTTATTAATTTTTGTGGTGATAGGAAACTCAATGTGTGTAAAGTTAATGAAATGGAAAATAAAGAAAAAACGGAGAAAAACTTAAAACAATGAAGTAGAACACGAAAAAAAAAAAAATGAAGAAAGAAGGAAGGCGAAATAAGAATGAAAATACTATTACTTTAGCTTCACACAAAATATAAACAATAACATGATCGAACTAAAACAAAATAAATACATAAATAAATACATAAATAAATAAACACATAAATAAATAAACACATAAATAAATAAATACATAAATAAATAAATACATAAATAAAGAAATACATAAATAAAGAAATACATAAATGAATACATAAATAAAGAAATACATAAATAAATAAATAAATAAATAAATAAATAAATAAATAAAAACTCCGATAACAATAACAACAACAACAACAACAGCTCCAAAATGATCAAAGGACGACCAATAAAAAAAAAATATGTTGCTACTTAGAAAAAAAATTTGTAGACCTCTGCCCCCTCCTCCTGAAAATGATTAAACACAAGGACGGAGGGAAAGGGAACGAACCCCCCCATTGACCCGAGGAAAAACTTTGATAATGGAGCCTGTGTGAAGTTGAATATGCAGGCTGAGTAGGAAGTTTGGTCTTGTTCAGTACCATGCAACCCTTACTCTCTCTCTCTCCCCCTTTTCCTCCTCCGATGCCCCCCGCCCCCGTCTCCCCTCCAACCCCCCCCTACCACGTTTGATTACCCCCCCCCCCAGCCAGCCCCCGTCTCCACTCCACTTCCCTACCACGTCTGATACCCCCCTCCCCGCCTCCCGTCTCCCCTCCACCCACGTCCGACATCCCCTTCCCTCCCCCCCCCCCACCGTCTCCCCTCCACCCTCCTCCCAGCGTCACTTCTCCCCTCCCCTCATCCTCCTTTTCCACATCCCATCTCCCCCCTCTCCATCTCACGTACACCATCTCCCCCTTCCTCCCACCTCTCTCCCCATATCCCTCGAGTCTTTCTCAACTTCCTCGTATTTTTTATATCTCTTGGGAAGCTTCCATTTTTTTTTTCTTTCCATATGAATTTCCTAGTTTTAAGTTAATTTCTTTATGTGCCTGGTTTCCCAATTCATGTTCCACGTCAGGGCCATGGACGTGGCTATATTAAATGTGTTATAAGACGTGGCATGCAGACGTGGGCATAAAGACGTTCTATTAGATGTGTTATAAGACGTGGCATACAGACGTACGAGTATGAGAATTTGGTATGAGTGAAGTGGAGTGTGAATGTAACAATACTATGAGGGAGAGTCACGGTCGCCTCCCCCCTATTGGTGATGATATTAGGGAATAGGACAAAGTGGGGGGACATGTCTGGCTCCCTCCCCTGGGGCCTCGAGGATCTAATTTGATTCGCCCTAGTTAACCCAACCCTACCAGACCTGATGACGCAATACAAGATGTTTATTTATAGCGGCAAGAACACCACCACCAACACAACTACCAACACCATCGACTTGAATGGATACACAGGCTTCTTTTTCTTTACCTTCTCCCTGGTGACGGACGACTTTCAAAGGGAGATATTGTTGGTAAATTGGAAGGCTACTGATTCCTCCTAACTAGCCTATATATCAGTAAACAGACCCCCTCAATGGTACACTAATAAAGGATTTGTTTCGTGGCATAGTTTGGAGAAATCTTGACACCTTCCAATTCACCAACCAATATAATCTCTCTTTTAGAACCTTCAGACATTTCAGCTCAAAGAACCTCAGCTGGACTTGAAGGTAAATTGAACTCTGTTAATATTAAGAGTATTGATGCACCAACCAGCAGCTACTACTTGACTGATATAACTCCTACGACACTAACATTAACATTTTGGACGACTGCCATTAAGGTACCCTGTGATGTAGTCAGGAAATTGGAGGTAAACGAGTCCTTCAGATATTGCTTAGAAACACACACACACACCTACAGTATATGGAAGGAGCATGTTCGTGGCATAGTCAGGAGGAATCGGAAGCCACCAGGTCTCATACACAATCACAGGGTCCTTAATATCTAACAATATAGTCATGAGAGAAAATAAGTAAGTATGTCTCTACCACCAAGGATTATCGTAGGTCTGATGAGATTAAAGACCACCTACTCATAACGGAAGGGAAGTACGTACTGCAATTTTTACCAAGGTGGGTGACATATCGTTCCAACATTAATAGAATAAGTTATACTCTCCTTCTTAACACTTTAATACATTATAAGAATCAATTATACTCTCCGTTTTCAACATTTCCATCCCCTGTCCCTTTCTGTCCCTACCTCCCCCTCCTTTCCTGTCCCTGTCTACCCCCTTTTTTTTCTCTTGTCCCAGTTTTCGACCCTGTCCCTATTCCCGTCTTTCCCTGTTCGCTACCTATCCCTTTCCGTCCCTTATCCGACGTTGTTCCTATTTCCGTCTATTCCTTTCTTTCCATTTCCGTCCTACATGTCCCTTTTCGTATCCGTCTGTCTATCCCTTCCTTTCCCTGTTTCGACTACGGTTTCTGTCCCTTCCTTCGTCCTCATCTCTCTCTATCCCTTTTACATCCGTCTGTTCCTCTTCAAATCTATCCTTTCTTCCCTTGTCCCTATTCCCGTCTATTCCTTTCCTTGTTCCTGTTCCCATCTACCACTTTCTTTCCCTTGTCCCTGTTCCCGTCTGTCCCTTTCCCTTGTTCCTGTTACCGTCTGTCCCTTTCTTTCCTTGTCCCTGTTCCCGTCTACCCTTTCTTTCCCTTGTTCCTGTTCCCGTCTACCCCTTTCTTTCCTTGTCCCTGTTTCAATCTACCCCTTTCTTTCCCTTGTCCCTGTTTCAATCTACCCCTTTCTTTCCCTTGTCCCTATTCCCGTTCTGTCCCTTTCCCTTTTCCCCATCCCTTTCTGAGCACTGTCCAGCCAACAACGAGGTTAGAGCGACAACACACCATTATTGTCCCTCCCACCCTTCCTTCCCTCCTCCATCTCTCTCTGTCCACCTAACCAGCCATCTATCTACTGTACCTAGCCATCTATCTATTACAAACTGTCTCTCTGTGTCTGTGTCTCTGTCTGTGTGTGTGTGTGTGTGTCTGTCTGTGTGTCTGTGTGTGTCTGTCTGTCTGTCTGTCTGTGTGTGTGGTGTGTGTGGTGTGTGTGTGTGTGGTGTGTGTGTGTGGTGTGTGTGTGTGTGGTGTGTGTGTGTGTGTGTGTGTGTGTGTGTGTGTGTGGTGTGTGTGTGTGTGTGTGTGTGTGTGTGTGTGTGGTGTGTGTGTGTGTGTGTGTGTGGTGTGTGTGTGTGTGTGTGTGCCTGTGTGTGTGCCTGTGCCTGTGCCTGTGTCTGTGTCTGTGTGTGTGTGTGTGTGTCTGTGTGTGAGTGAGAGTGAGAGTGAGAGTGTGAGTGTGAGTGAGAGTGTGTGTCTGTCTGTGTGTGTGTCTGTGTGTGTGTGGTGTCTGAGTGTGTGTGTGTCTGAGTGTGTGTGTGTCTGAGTGTGTGTGTGTCTGTGTATGTATGTCTATATCTGTGTGTCTGTCTCTCTCAAACACATGGAACTGTATAATATTCACAGAGTAACACCAAAACACAACACAACATTCAAAGATACAATAATTTTTCTTCCACAATGACCTCTCAGTCCCTTTCCTAAACAGTATATACCAGTGCATAAACAACTCACTACAACTATTACTAAACATCCCAGAGTCTACCAATGCCTCTATATAAACAATGCTACGAAACAGCTCATACACCTACAATATTAGACTTTGTATTGTGGTGGTATAAGTCTGTTTCTTGGGGAGTTTTTGGGGGGGGGCATCAGAGGCCTCCCTAATTCGATGCCAATATCCTTTCCCCTTTAAATTGATGAGGGACATAAAAGCTGCAAGACCTGGACGGATGGTGGATGGGGTGGATTGGGGGGATGGGGGTTGGGAGTGGGTGGAATCGGGGGGAGTGGGTGGAATCGGGGGGAGTGGGTGGAATCGGGGGAGTGGGTGGAATCGGGGGAGTGGTGGAATCGGGGGGAGTGGGTGGAATCGGGGGGAGTGGGTGGAATCGGGGGGAGTGGGTGGAATCGGGGGGAGTGGTGGAATCGGGGGGAGTGGGTGGAATCGGGGGGAGAGGGTGGAATCGGGGGGAGAGGGTGGAATCGGGGGAGAGGGTGGAATCGGGGGGAGGGTGGAATCGGGGGGAGGGTGGAATCGGGGGGAGGGTGGAATCGGGGGGGGGTGAATGGGGGTGGATGGGGGGTGGGGGGATTGAGGAGGACACAATTTAAATAGAAGGGATCGAAGGAGGAGTTTGAGGTCTTTGATTCCTCCAAACATATGACAGGAAACTAATAACCTTAATTAATGTTACTTTAATGAGGGAACTGTTTTATGGCACATATAGTTTGGAGGTAATCAGTATCCCTCCAAATATTTGAGTGAAAAAAAAAAAAAAAAAAAAAAAAAAAAAATTGGAGGCTCTGTTTCCTCCAACCAGATCCACGAAACACTATTTACACCGAGAATTTTTGTTTCATGTAATAGTCTGGAGGAAAGTATAGTCTCCAAGTCGCTGACAACATCACTGCTCCCTCAGGTCTGGAATGGTTGACAATTTCTGACTGGGACAGAACTAAAATATAAAGGAATAGAATGTGTGAAGGAAAAAATGACAAAGAAAGAGAAGATATTGGGATGAAGGAGAGATAGGAAAAAAAAACGAATTAGAGAAAGGAATTGAAAACTGAAAGGAAGGAAGGAAGGAATAAAGGAAGGGAGGCAGGAAGGAATAAAGGAAGGGAGGAAGGAAGGAATAAAGGAAGGGAGGAAGGAAGGAATAAAGGAAGGGAGGAAGGAAGGAATAAAGGAAGGAGGAAGGAAAGAATGAAGGAAGGAAGAAAGGAAGGAAGGGAGGAAGGAAAGAATGAAGGAAGGAAGAAAGGAAGGGAGAAGGAAGGAAGAAAGGAAGGGAGAAGGAACGAATGAAGGAAGGAGAAGGAACGAATGAAGGAAGAAAGGTAGGAAGGAAAGAATGAATGAATGAAGAAGAAAGGTAGGAAGGAAAGAATGAATGAATGAAGGAAGGAAGGGACACACGCCAGCCAGCCTGAAGCCCCATCACTGACACACACACACACACACACACACACCTCTCCTCTCTTCCTTTCTCTTTCCTCCTCCCTTCTTCTGTCCTCCTCTCCCCTTTCTCCTTTCCTTTTTTACATTCCCCTCTTTCCTTTTCCTCCTCCCTCTTCCTTTCTCCCTTCCTCCCTTTCTTTTACATTCCCCTCTCTCCCTCTTCCTATTCTCTTCTCTCTTTTGTCCTTTCTTTCCTCCCTCATTTTCCTCCCCTCTCTCCACCC
>JAWQEG010007120.1:0-62500 GCA_033782935.1 Petrolisthes cinctipes
AACCTAACCTAACCTAACCTAACCTAACCTAACCTAACCTAACCTAACCTAACCTAACCTAACCTAACCTAACCTAACCTAACCTAACCTAACCTAACCTAACCTAACCTAACCTAACCTAACCTAACCTAACCTAACCTAACCTAACCTAACCTAACCTAACCTAACCTAACCTAACCTAACCTAACCTAACCTAACCTAACCTAACCTAACCTAACCTAACCTAACCTAACCTAACCTAACCTAACCTAACCTAACCTAACCTAACCTAACCTAACCTAACCTAACCTAACCTAACCTAACCTAACCTAACCTAACCTAACCTAACCTAACCTAACCTAACCTAACCTAACCTAACCTAACCTAACCTAACCTAACCTAACCTAACCTAACCTAACCTAACCTAACCTAACCTAACCTAACCTAACCTAACCTAACCTAACCTAACCTAACCTAACCTAACCTAACCTAACCTAACCTAACCTAACCTAACCTAACCTAACCTAACCTAACCTAACCTAACCTAACCTAACCTAACCTAACCTAACCTAACCTAACCTAACCTAACCTAACCTAACCTAACCTAACCTAACCTAACCTAACCTAACCTAACCTAACCTAACCTAACCTAACCTAACCTAACCTAACCTAACCTAACCTAACCTAACCTAACCTAACCTAACCTAACCTAACCTAACCTAACCTAACCTAACCTAACCTAACCTAACCTAACCTAACCTAACCTAACCTAACCTAACCTAACCTAACCTAACCTAACCTAACCTAACCTAACCTAACCTAACCTAACCTAACCTAACCTAACCTAACCTAACCTAACCTAACCTAACCTAACCTAACCTAACCTAACCTAACCTAACCTAACCTAACCTAACCTAACCTAACCTAACCTAACCTAACCTAACCTAACCTAACCTAACCTAACCTAACCTAACCTAACCTAACCTAACCTAACCTAACCTAACCTAACCTAACCTAACCTAACCTAACCTAACCTAACCTAACCTAACCTAACCTAACCTAACCTAACCTAACCTAACCTAACCTAACCTAACCTAACCTAACCTAACCTAACCTAACCTAACCTAACCTAACCTAACCTAACCTAACCTAACCTAACCTAACCTAACCTAACCTAACCTAACCTAACCTAACCTAACCTAACCTAACCTAACCTAACCTAACCTAACCTAACCTAACCTAACCTAACCTAACCTAACCTAACCTAACCTAACCTAACCTAACCTAACCTAACCTAACCTAACCTAACCTAACCTAACCTAACCTAACCTAACCTAACCTAACCTAACCTAACCTAACCTAACCTAACCTAACCTAACCTAACCTAACCTAACCTAACCTAACCTAACCTAACCTAACCTAACCTAACCTAACCTAACCTAACCTAACCTAACCTAACCTAACCTAACCTAACCTAACCTAACCTAACCTAACCTAACCTAACCTAACCTAACCTAACCTAACCTAACCTAACCTAACCTAACCTAACCTAACCTAACCTAACCTAACCTAACCTAACCTAACCTAACCTAACCTAACCTAACCTAACCTAACCTAACCTAACCTAACCTAACCTAACCTAACCTAACCTAACCTAACCTAACCTAACCTAACCTAACCTAACCTAACCTAACCTAACCTAACCTAACCTAACCTAACCTAACCTAACCTAACCTAACCTAACCTAACCTAACCTAACCTAACCTAACCTAACCTAACCTAACCTAACCTAACCTAACCTAACCTAACCTAACCTAACCTAACCTAACCTAACCTAACCTAACCTAACCTAACCTAACCTAACCTAACCTAACCTAACCTAACCTAACCTAACCTAACCTAACCTAACCTAACCTAACCTAACCTAACCTAACCTAACCTAACCTAACCTAACCTAACCTAACCTAACCTAACCTAACCTAACCTAACCTAACCTAACCTAACCTAACCTAACCTAACCTAACCTAACCTAACCTAACCTAACCTAACCTAACCTAACCTAACCTAACCTAACCTAACCTAACCTAACCTAACCTAACCTAACCTAACCTAACCTAACCTAACCTAACCTAACCTAACCTAACCTAACCTAACCTAACCTAACCTAACCTAACCTAACCTAACCTAACCTAACCTAACCTAACCTAACCTAACCTAACCTAACCTAACCTAACCTAACCTAACCTAACCTAACCTAACCTAACCTAACCTAACCTAACCTAACCTAACCTAACCTAACCTAACCTAACCTAACCTAACCTAACCTAACCTAACCTAACCTAACCTAACCTAACCTAACCTAACCTAACCTAACCTAACCTAACCTAACCTAACCTAACCTAACCTAACCTAACCTAACCTAACCTAACCTAACCTAACCTAACCTAACCTAACCTAACCTAACCTAACCTAACCTAACCTAACCTAACCTAACCTAACCTAACCTAACCTAACCTAACCTAACCTAACCTAACCTAACCTAACCTAACCTAACCTAACCTAACCTAACCTAACCTAACCTAACCTAACCTAACCTAACCTAACCTAACCTAACCTAACCTAACCTAACCTAACCTAACCTAACCTAACCTAACCTAACCTAACCTAACCTAACCTAACCTAACCTAACCTAACCTAACCTAACCTAACCTAACCTAACCTAACCTAACCTAACCTAACCTAACCTAACCTAACCTAACCTAACCTAACCTAACCTAACCTAACCTAACCTAACCTAACCTAACCTAACCTAACCTAACCTAACCTAACCTAACCTAACCTAACCTAACCTAACCTAACCTAACCTAACCTAACCTAACCTAACCTAACCTAACCTAACCTAACCTAACCTAACCTAACCTAACCTAACCTAACCTAACCTAACCTAACCTAACCTAACCTAACCTAACCTAACCTAACCTAACCTAACCTAACCTAACCTAACCTAACCTAACCTAACCTAACCTAACCTAACCTAACCTAACCTAACCTAACCTAACCTAACCTAACCTAACCTAACCTAACCTAACCTAACCTAACCTAACCTAACCTAACCTAACCTAACCTAACCTAACCTAACCTAACCTAACCTAACCTAACCTAACCTAACCTAACCTAACCTAACCTAACCTAACCTAACCTAACCTAACCTAACCTAACCTAACCTAACCTAACCTAACCTAACCTAACCTAACCTAACCTAACCTAACCTAACCTAACCTAACCTAACCTAACCTAACCTAACCTAACCTAACCTAACCTAACCTAACCTAACCTAACCTAACCTAACCTAACCTAACCTAACCTAACCTAACCTAACCTAACCTAACCTAACCTAACCTAACCTAACCTAACCTAACCTAACCTAACCTAACCTAACCTAACCTAACCTAACCTAACCTAACCTAACCTAACCTAACCTAACCTAACCTAACCTAACCTAACCTAACCTAACCTAACCTAACCTAACCTAACCTAACCTAACCTAACCTAACCTAACCTAACCTAACCTAACCTAACCTAACCTAACCTAACCTAACCTAACCTAACCTAACCTAACCTAACCTAACCTAACCTAACCTAACCTAACCTAACCTAACCTAACCTAACCTAACCTAACCTAACCTAACCTAACCTAACCTAACCTAACCTAACCTAACCTAACCTAACCTAACCTAACCTAACCTAACCTAACCTAACCTAACCTAACCTAACCTAACCTAACCTAACCTAACCTAACCTAACCTAACCTAACCTAACCTAACCTAACCTAACCTAACCTAACCTAACCTAACCTAACCTAACCTAACCTAACCTAACCTAACCTAACCTAACCTAACCTAACCTAACCTAACCTAACCTAACCTAACCTAACCTAACCTAACCTAACCTAACCTAACCTAACCTAACCTAACCTAACCTAACCTAACCTAACCTAACCTAACCTAACCTAACCTAACCTAACCTAACCTAACCTAACCTAACCTAACCTAACCTAACCTAACCTAACCTAACCTAACCTAACCTAACCTAACCTAACCTAACCTAACCTAACCTAACCTAACCTAACCTAACCTAACCTAACCTAACCTAACCTAACCTAACCTAACCTAACCTAACCTAACCTAACCTAACCTAACCTAACCTAACCTAACCTAACCTAACCTAACCTAACCTAACCTAACCTAACCTAACCTAACCTAACCTAACCTAACCTAACCTAACCTAACCTAACCTAACCTAACCTAACCTAACCTAACCTAACCTAACCTAACCTAACCTAACCTAACCTAACCTAACCTAACCTAACCTAACCTAACCTAACCTAACCTAACCTAACCTAACCTAACCTAACCTAACCTAACCTAACCTAACCTAACCTAACCTAACCTAACCTAACCTAACCTAACCTAACCTAACCTAACCTAACCTAACCTAACCTAACCTAACCTAACCTAACCTAACCTAACCTAACCTAACCTAACCTAACCTAACCTAACCTAACCTAACCTAACCTAACCTAACCTAACCTAACCTAACCTAACCTAACCTAACCTAACCTAACCTAACCTAACCTAACCTAACCTAACCTAACCTAACCTAACCTAACCTAACCTAACCTAACCTAACCTAACCTAACCTAACCTAACCTAACCTAACCTAACCTAACCTAACCTAACCTAACCTAACCTAACCTAACCTAACCTAACCTAACCTAACCTAACCTAACCTAACCTAACCTAACCTAACCTAACCTAACCTAACCTAACCTAACCTAACCTAACCTAACCTAACCTAACCTAACCTAACCTAACCTAACCTAACCTAACCTAACCTAACCTAACCTAACCTAACCTAACCTAACCTAACCTAACCTAACCTAACCTAACCTAACCTAACCTAACCTAACCTAACCTAACCTAACCTAACCTAACCTAACCTAACCAACCTAACCTAACCTAACCTAACCTAACCTAACCTAACCTAACCTAACCTAACCTAACCTAACCTAACCTAACCTAACCTAACCTAACCTAACCTAACCTAACCTAACCTAACCTAACCTAACCTAACCTAACCTAACCTAACCTAACCTAACCTAACCTAACCTAACCTAACCTAACCTAACCTAACCTAACCTAACCTAACCTAACCTAACCTAACCTAACCTAACCTAACCTAACCTAACCTAACCTAACCTAACCTAACCTAACCTAACCTAACCTAACCTAACCTAACCTAACCTAACCTAACCTAACCTAACCTAACCTAACCTAACCTAACCTAACCTAACCTAACCTAACCTAACCTAACCTAACCTAACCTAACCTAACCTAACCTAACCTAACCTAACCTAACCTAACCTAACCTAACCTAACCTAACCTAACCTAACCTAACCTAACCTAACCTAACCTAACCTAACCTAACCTAACCTAACCTAACCTAACCTAACCTAACCTAACCTAACCTAACCTAACCTAACCTAACCTAACCTAACCTAACCTAACCTAACCTAACCTAACCTAACCTAACCTAACCTAACCTAACCTAACCTAACCTAACCTAACCTAACCTAACCTAACCTAACCTAACCTAACCTAACCTAACCTAACCTAACCTAACCTAACCTAACCTAACCTAACCTAACCTAACCTAACCTAACCTAACCTAACCTAACCTAACCTAACCTAACCTAACCTAACCTAACCTAACCTAACCTAACCTAACCTAACCTAACCTAACCTAACCTAACCTAACCTAACCTAACCTAACCTAACCTAACCTAACCTAACCTAACCTAACCTAACCTAACCTAACCTAACCTAACCTAACCTAACCTAACCTAACCTAACCTAACCTAACCTAACCTAACCTAACCTAACCTAACCTAACCTAACCTAACCTAACCTAACCTAACCTAACCTAACCTAACCTAACCTAACCTAACCTAACCTAACCTAACCTAACCTAACCTAACCTAACCTAACCTAACCTAACCTAACCTAACCTAACCTAACCTAACCTAACCTAACCTAACCTAACCTAACCTAACCTAACCTAACCTAACCTAACCTAACCTAACCTAACCTAACCTAACCTAACCTAACCTAACCTAACCTAACCTAACCTAACCTAACCTAACCTAACCTAACCTAACCTAACCTAACCTAACCTAACCTAACCTAACCTAACCTAACCTAACCTAACCTAACCTAACCTAACCTAACCTAACCTAACCTAACCTAACCTAACCTAACCTAACCTAACCTAACCTAACCTAACCTAACCTAACCTAACCTAACCTAACCTAACCTAACCTAACCTAACCTAACCTAACCTAACCTAACCTAACCTAACCTAACCTAACCTAACCTAACCTAACCTAACCTAACCTAACCTAACCTAACCTAACCTAACCTAACCTAACCTAACCTAACCTAACCTAACCTAACCTAACCTAACCTAACCTAACCTAACCTAACCTAACCTAACCTAACCTAACCTAACCTAACCTAACCTAACCTAACCTAACCTAACCTAACCTAACCTAACCTAACCTAACCTAACCTAACCTAACCTAACCTAACCTAACCTAACCTAACCTAACCTAACCTAACCTAACCTAACCTAACCTAACCTAACCTAACCTAACCTAACCTAACCTAACCTAACCTAACCTAACCTAACCTAACCTAACCTAACCTAACCTAACCTAACCTAACCTAACCTAACCTAACCTAACCTAACCTAACCTAACCTAACCTAACCTAACCTAACCTAACCTAACCTAACCTAACCTAACCTAACCTAACCTAACCTAACCTAACCTAACCTAACCTAACCTAACCTAACCTAACCTAACCTAACCTAACCTAACCTAACCTAACCTAACCTAACCTAACCTAACCTAACCTAACCTAACCTAACCTAACCTAACCTAACCTAACCTAACCTAACCTAACCTAACCTAACCTAACCTAACCTAACCTAACCTAACCTAACCTAACCTAACCTAACCTAACCTAACCTAACCTAACCTAACCTAACCTAACCTAACCTAACCTAACCTAACCTAACCTAACCTAACCTAACCTAACCTAACCTAACCTAACCTAACCTAACCTAACCTAACCTAACCTAACCTAACCTAACCTAACCTAACCTAACCTAACCTAACCTAACCTAACCTAACCTAACCTAACCTAACCTAACCTAACCTAACCTAACCTAACCTAACCTAACCTAACCTAACCTAACCTAACCTAACCTAACCTAACCTAACCTAACCTAACCTAACCTAACCTAACCTAACCTAACCTAACCTAACCTAACCTAACCTAACCTAACCTAACCTAACCTAACCTAACCTAACCTAACCTAACCTAACCTAACCTAACCTAACCTAACCTAACCTAACCTAACCTAACCTAACCTAACCTAACCTAACCTAACCTAACCTAACCTAACCTAACCTAACCTAACCTAACCTAACCTAACCTAACCTAACCTAACCTAACCTAACCTAACCTAACCTAACCTAACCTAACCTAACCTAACCTAACCTAACCTAACCTAACCTAACCTAACCTAACCTAACCTAACCTAACCTAACCTAACCTAACCTAACCTAACCTAACCTAACCTAACCTAACCTAACCTAACCTAACCTAACCTAACCTAACCTAACCTAACCTAACCTAACCTAACCTAACCTAACCTAACCTAACCTAACCTAACCTAACCTAACCTAACCTAACCTAACCTAACCTAACCTAACCTAACCTAACCTAACCTAACCTAACCTAACCTAACCTAACCTAACCTAACCTAACCTAACCTAACCTAACCTAACCTAACCTAACCTAACCTAACCTAACCTAACCTAACCTAACCTAACCTAACCTAACCTAACCTAACCTAACCTAACCTAACCTAACCTAACCTAACCTAACCTAACCTAACCTAACCTAACCTAACCTAACCTAACCTAACCTAACCTAACCTAACCTAACCTAACCTAACCTAACCTAACCTAACCTAACCTAACCTAACCTAACCTAACCTAACCTAACCTAACCTAACCTAACCTAACCTAACCTAACCTAACCTAACCTAACCTAACCTAACCTAACCTAACCTAACCTAACCTAACCTAACCTAACCTAACCTAACCTAACCTAACCTAACCTAACCTAACCTAACCTAACCTAACCTAACCTAACCTAACCTAACCTAACCTAACCTAACCTAACCTAACCTAACCTAACCTAACCTAACCTAACCTAACCTAACCTAACCTAACCTAACCTAACCTAACCTAACCTAACCTAACCTAACCTAACCTAACCTAACCTAACCTAACCTAACCTAACCTAACCTAACCTAACCTAACCTAACCTAACCTAACCTAACCTAACCTAACCTAACCTAACCTAACCTAACCTAACCTAACCTAACCTAACCTAACCTAACCTAACCTAACCTAACCTAACCTAACCTAACCTAACCTAACCTAACCTAACCTAACCTAACCTAACCTAACCTAACCTAACCTAACCTAACCTAACCTAACCTAACCTAACCTAACCTAACCTAACCTAACCTAACCTAACCTAACCTAACCTAACCTAACCTAACCTAACCTAACCTAACCTAACCTAACCTAACCTAACCTAACCTAACCTAACCTAACCTAACCTAACCTAACCTAACCTAACCTAACCTAACCTAACCTAACCTAACCTAACCTAACCTAACCTAACCTAACCTAACCTAACCTAACCTAACCTAACCTAACCTAACCTAACCTAACCTAACCTAACCTAACCTAACCTAACCTAACCTAACCTAACCTAACCTAACCTAACCTAACCTAACCTAACCTAACCTAACCTAACCTAACCTAACCTAACCTAACCTAACCTAACCTAACCTAACCTAACCTAACCTAACCTAACCTAACCTAACCTAACCTAACCTAACCTAACCTAACCTAACCTAACCTAACCTAACCTAACCTAACCTAACCTAACCTAACCTAACCTAACCTAACCTAACCTAACCTAACCTAACCTAACCTAACCTAACCTAACCTAACCTAACCTAACCTAACCTAACCTAACCTAACCTAACCTAACCTAACCTAACCTAACCTAACCTAACCTAACCTAACCTAACCTAACCTAACCTAACCTAACCTAACCTAACCTAACCTAACCTAACCTAACCTAACCTAACCTAACCTAACCTAACCTAACCTAACCTAACCTAACCTAACCTAACCTAACCTAACCTAACCTAACCTAACCTAACCTAACCTAACCTAACCTAACCTAACCTAACCTAACCTAACCTAACCTAACCTAACCTAACCTAACCTAACCTAACCTAACCTAACCTAACCTAACCTAACCTAACCTAACCTAACCTAACCTAACCTAACCTAACCTAACCTAACCTAACCTAACCTAACCTAACCTAACCTAACCTAACCTAACCTAACCTAACCTAACCTAACCTAACCTAACCTAACCTAACCTAACCTAACCTAACCTAACCTAACCTAACCTAACCTAACCTAACCTAACCTAACCTAACCTAACCTAACCTAACCTAACCTAACCTAACCTAACCTAACCTAACCTAACCTAACCTAACCTAACCTAACCTAACCTAACCTAACCTAACCTAACCTAACCTAACCTAACCTAACCTAACCTAACCTAACCTAACCTAACCTAACCTAACCTAACCTAACCTAACCTAACCTAACCTAACCTAACCTAACCTAACCTAACCTAACCTAACCTAACCTAACCTAACCTAACCTAACCTAACCTAACCTAACCTAACCTAACCTAACCTAACCTAACCTAACCTAACCTAACCTAACCTAACCTAACCTAACCTAACCTAACCTAACCTAACCTAACCTAACCTAACCTAACCTAACCTAACCTAACCTAACCTAACCTAACCTAACCTAACCTAACCTAACCTAACCTAACCTAACCTAACCTAACCTAACCTAACCTAACCTAACCTAACCTAACCTAACCTAACCTAACCTAACCTAACCTAACCTAACCTAACCTAACCTAACCTAACCTAACCTAACCTAACCTAACCTAACCTAACCTAACCTAACCTAACCTAACCTAACCTAACCTAACCTAACCTAACCTAACCTAACCTAACCTAACCTAACCTAACCTAACCTAACCTAACCTAACCTAACCTAACCTAACCTAACCTAACCTAACCTAACCTAACCTAACCTAACCTAACCTAACCTAACCTAACCTAACCTAACCTAACCTAACCTAACCTAACCTAACCTAACCTAACCTAACCTAACCTAACCTAACCTAACCTAACCTAACCTAACCTAACCTAACCTAACCTAACCTAACCTAACCTAACCTAACCTAACCTAACCTAACCTAACCTAACCTAACCTAACCTAACCTAACCTAACCTAACCTAACCTAACCTAACCTAACCTAACCTAACCTGACCTGTGTCTGTCTCTGCCTGCAGACGAGGGAAACAGCCGCCGAATTAACACGCAACTGCATAATGGCACTAAGACCACCCCAGCATTAGCCAACAGTGTTGGCCCTGCAAACAAACACACACACACAACAAGAGTCAGCCAGTCATGTTCACACCTATGCGGATTTACAGAACATCCTGCTGTACCCAAGTTTATCTGACAGCCCCATACAAGTGCTTTAGGGATGGGATTTCTCACAAATACCACATCTCCCATCAGCTGTACATATGTATGTAGAAGTAGAAGAGACCACATTCTCTTCTATTCTGTTCACATCACTTGTTATCAAGTAACGTCATCGTGCTGTTAAAGCAACTCCTTCAATGGCCATTCTAGGTTGCACACGCCCCACGGGAAGTGATAACCGCACTTGAGATGATACACGCATCACCCATAGGTATCAGCAGCGACCCACAGATACCCGAGATGCTTCGCTCCCCCAGACACTTTTAAGGAGAGTGTCCCCTTTTACAGAAGAAGCTAGCGACCTGCTGCCATTCCACAGACGCCTCACACACTGCCATGATCGACAACGGGTTAAAGTGCGGCAGTGGTCGAGATGGAGCAGGCAAGCAGCACTGGTACCATGTTCAACAACCACCACACACCCCCGATGCCTAGACAGGGGAGCACGCCATGCCCCGAACTGAACAAACAACAGTCACTGCCCAACAGCATTGGCCACACACAATCAATATTAAAATAAACAACCGAGGAATGTGAGGAGGAACGACCGCGAGGAGATCAGCCATCCACTGTCTGTATTGCCACATACCAGACACCAATCTTTTGGACAAGTCCTCGGTTAAGAGAATGAGCAGCAGAAGCAGGGCAGCCACACCGAGATGACAGAGGCCCAGACCGGTGAGCATCACCCCACTGGAATTACAGAACGTGTCACCCCGACAATAGCATACGATCTACTTGCTAACCACTCAAACTCTTTTCAGTGCCTGCCTGCAGACGTGGGTAGAAGCAGCAGCCATCGATAATAATAGCACAACTGCTTCAGTAATGGCACAAACGCCACCCCCAGCATTAGCCAACTAACTGGCCCTGCAGACGTGATGACACCAGAACGAGACTGCTAATTAGTTTCCCTTGTCCGGACAGGAGAGCGAGAAGCTAGCTTGCTTGCATGCTGTACATGTGCCAGATCAAGGGGAGTAAGCCACTGCACCTCGTCAAGGTTACACAGCCTCTTGTTTTAGAGAAGATAGCTCTAAAACCACAGTGGTAATTCAGAGTAACAGGTAGGTAGTCTTCAATCGTACTACATACTTGAGTGGATGCTCACACAGAGAACATCACCCAGACACTGGCAACCTCTCTATGCACAGTGCTCTTGCATCAGACTGGCTAAAGGATACAATTCAAACCATTAGCCAACCACTAGGAGGTCTAAGGAACACCATCGACCCTCAGAGATCATGTACTCCACAGTGGGACTGCTGTAGGAGTAACCCATTTCATGACCACAATATCGTGTTTCCTTACTATATTTTTAGGGTTTTGCGACGGTGTAGCACTCTAGATGGTCGTACAACACTGCCAGGCTTTTCTCTAGCCCTTATTATACCTCCATCTCTAAGCCCGTCATCACCAGACTCGAAATCTCGGTGCTTGACAACTTTGATCTTAGCTCAGAGTTCAGGAAGAACACCAGCTACCTGACACAATCCATTACCCTTCCTCTTCCTCTCTCATTGGGTAGCCACCCTACAATTCTGTGGGGGAGCCAGCTCTCTCCTCCCTACCATAGTTGGAGGGTCGTGCGACGGTGTACCACTTGGGGCGGCATCGACGCTCACCTAGAGTGGGTCAGTTACAGCTCCTCACATCTAACTCCCCCCCATCTACACCTACCTCAGCCCATACCACACACACAAACTATGGAACACCAACATTTCTACCACTCCTACCGTCAATTTCGTATAGTAACAAATCATTCCATTTCTCAATCTTTTATATACCAGGATACAAAACAACTTATTTTCTTTTGAGGTACAGTTGCCTCAAGGTATTCCTTTACCCTTTGCTTTTGTGTCTGGAGTTGATGTGGCAGCGTAGCAATACTAGAGTCACATTTATGAATGAGACCAATCTCCCTGTTGAATCATATTTACGGATAACACAATGATTCACTGTTTCGTATTCTTCACTGTTAATAATGTGTAAGATGTGATATTATTATTATTATTATGTCCAGCGATGCCACAGCCAACACAGGGGGTAAAGAAATACTTTGAGGCAACTGTACCTCAATACATTCTATTCCTTTTATTTCATACTTCGAAGACTCTCCGGAACCCAACCAGGATCATCCCGACAAAAATATTTATTTAAAAAAAAAAAAAACTAAAAGTTGGAAATTCGTATTCGGGCATATCAAAGTAACGATATGCTACTTCAATGCAAGATTGGAGATCACTCATGCAAGTCCCCCTCAGGAAACCCCCGGGCCCCCCGGATATATGGAGGGCCCAACTGGGGTTCCTTCAGGTGACTGCAGAGTGTAATACTTTCCCCCTTGGTCCCCAGCACCAAGGGGGAAGGGGGTCACTTCCACCTAAACACAGCACCACACACACATATATAAACACGCACTATTGGCCACAATATATAGAGGCATGGTACAGTGTTCAGGAGAGTGTAGCCCCGCGCCAGTACACGTGTCCGCACAATGCTGTACCACCCAATACAATGAAGACTGGGTGTGTGTACTGGCGCATCATACCACTTTCTTCACCACCTTCACCACCTGCAATTACAAATATCATCATTAGAAACATTCGACAACTCCTATAGTATTTGCTAACTATGATTTCATTACGAGTTACAGAAGCAATTAATATAATTCGTTACCACACTCTCGCACACAAGACACATATACAGTCGGATCCATAAGTTCGATTATATCCATTTTTTTATGCGACCATTATTAATATATAGCCTACATCTTTATAAAACCCTTCACTATTTTTTTTTATTATTATCACTTTTCTCTCATACTTATTAGGCTTCATATTTTTAACGGTCATTAACTTTTCTTTTATTAAATATATCAAATTCCTCTCAAGATATCTTCATTACATTTAAACTACTTTTACTATTCATTCTTTTTGTCACGCACTTGACTATAATTCAACATCTTTTATCGATATTAATTAATCTTCCTGTTTATTTAAACTATTAACCTCTTACATTATCATTCAATTCTTCCAAATTCTATTTCCTGTATCATATCATAAGAACACTAACTTTATAATACTTATAAACAATATTATACTTACCGAAGCCAACATCACAATCGATCCTTGTCAATACTTGAACTTCAGGAGAGTGTAGCCCCGCGCCAGTACACGTGTCCGCACAATGCTGTACCACCCAATACAATGAAGACTGGGTGTGTGTACTGGCACATCACACCACTTTCTTCACCACCTGCAATTACAAATATCATCATTAGAAACATTCAACAACTCCTATAGTATTTGCTAACTATGATTTCATTACGAGTTACAGAAGCAATTAATATAATTCGTTACCACACTCTCGCACACAAGACACATACACAGTCGGATCCATAAGTTCGATTACATCCATATTTTTATGCGACCATTATTAATATATAGCCTACATCTTTATAAAACCCTTCACTATTTTTTTTTATTATTATCACTTTTCTCTCATACTTATTAGGCTTCATATTTTTAACGGTCATTAACTTTTCTATTATTAAATATATCAAATTCCTCTCAAGATATCTTCATTACATTTAAACTACTTTTACTATTCATTCTTTTTGTCATGCACTTGACTATAATGCAACATCTTTTATCGATATCAATTAATCTTCCTGTTTATTTAAACTATTAACCTCTTACATTATCATTCAATTCTTCCAAATTCTATTTCCTGTATCATATCATAAGAACACTAACTTTATAATACTTATAAACAATATTATACTTACCGAAGCCAACATCACAATCGATCCTTGTCAATACTTGAACGTCAGGAGAGTGTAGCCCCGCGCCAGTACACGTGTCCGCACAATGCTGTACCACCCAATACAATGAAGACTGGGTGTGTGTACTGGCACATCACACCACTTTCTTCACCACCTGCAATTACAAATATCATCATTAGAAACATTCAACAACTCCTATAGTATTTGCTAACTATGATTTCATTACGAGTTACAGAAGCAATTAATATAATTCGTTACCACACTCTCGCACACAAGACACATACACAGTCGGATCCATAAGTTCGATTACATCCATTTTTTTATGCGACCATTATTAATATATAGCCTACATCTTTATAAAACCCTTCACTATTTTTTTTTATTATTATCACTTTTCTCTCATACTTATTAGGCTTCATATTTTTAACGGTCATTAACTTTTCTATTATTAAATATATCAAATTCCTCTCAAGATATCTTCATTACATTTAAACTACTTTTACTATTCATTCTTTTTGTCACGCACTTGACTATAATTCAACATCTTTTATCGATATTAATTAATATTCCTGTTTATTTAAACTATTAACCTCTTACATTATCATTCAATTCTTCCAAATTCTATTTCCTGTATCATATCATAAGAACACTAACTTTATAATACTTATAAACAATATTATACTTACCGAAGCCAACATCACAATCGATCCTTGTCAATACTTGAACTTCAGGAGAGTGTAGCCCCGCGCCAGTACACGTGTCCGCACAATGCTGTACCACCCAATACAATGAAGACTAGGTGTGTGTACTGGCACATCACACCACTTTCTTCACCACCTTCACCACCTGCAATTACAAATATCATCATTAGAAACATTCAACAACTCCTATAGTATTTGCTAACTATGATTTCATTACGAGTTACAGAAGCAATTAATATAATTCGTTACCACACTCTCGCACACAAGACACATACACAGTCGGATCCATAAGTTCGATTACATCCATTTTTTTATGCGACCATTATTAATATATAGCCTACATCTTTATAAAACCCTTCACTATTTTTTTTTATTATTATCACTTTTCTCTCATACTTATTAGGCTTCATATTTTTAACGGTCATTAACTTTTCTATTATTAAATATATCAAATTCCTCTCAAGATATCTTCATTACATTTAAACTACTTTTACTATTCATTCTTTTTGTCACGCACTTGACTATAATTCAACATCTTTTATCGATATTAATTAATATTCCTGTTTATTTAAACTATTAACCTCTTACATTATCATTCAATTCTTCCAAATTCTATTTCCTGTATCATATCATAAGAACACTAACTTTATAATACTTATAAACAATATTATACTTACCGAAGCCAACATCACAATCGATCCTTGTCAATACTTGAACTTCAGGAGAGTGTAGCCTCGCGCCAGTACACGTGTCCGCACAATGCTGTACCACCCAATACAATGAAGACTGGGTGTGTGAACTGGCACATCACACCACTTTCTTCACCACCTTCACCACCTGCAATTACAAATATCATCATTAGAAACATTCAACAACTCCTATAGTATTTGCTAACTATGATTTCATTACGAGTTACAGAAGCAATTAATATAATTCGTTACCACACTCTCGCACACAAGAGACATATACAGTCGGATCCATAAGTTCGATTACATCCATTTTTTTATGCGACCATTATTAATATATAGCCTACATCTTTATAAAACCCTTCACTATTTTTTTTAATTATTATCACTTTTCTCTCATACTTATTAGGCTTCATATTTTTAACGGTCATTAACTTTTCTTGTATTAAATATATCAAATTCCTCTCAAGATATCTTCATTACATTTAAACTACTTTTACTATTCATTCTTTTTGTCACGCACTTGACTATAATTCAACATCTTTTATCGATATTAATTAATATTCCTGTTTATTTAAACTATTAACCTCTTACATTATCATTCAATTCTTCCAAATTCTATTTCCTGTATCATATCATAAGAACACTAACTTTATAATACTTATAAACAATATTATACTTACCGAAGCCAACATCACAATCGATCCTTGTCAATACTTGAACTTCAGGAGAGTGTAGCCCCGCGCCAGTACACGTGTCCGCACAATGCTGTACCACCCAATACAATGAAGACTGGGTGTGTGTACTGGCACATCACACCACTTTCTTCACCACCTTCACCACCTGCAATTACAAATATCATCATTAGAAACATTCAACAACTCCTATAGTATTTGCTAACTATGATTTCATTACGAGTTACAGAAGCAATTAATATAATTCGTTACCACACTCTCGCACACAAGACACATACACAGTCGGATCCATAAGTTCGATTACATCCATTTTTTTATGCGACCATTATTAATATATAGCCTACATCTTTATAAAACCCTTCACTATTTTTTTTAATTATTATCACTTTTCTCTCATACTTATTAGGCTTCATATTTTTAACGGTCATTAACTTTTCTATTATTAAATATATCAAATTCCTCTCAAGATATCTTTTTTACATTTAAACTACTTTTACTATTCATTCTTTTTGTCACGCACTTGACTATAATTCAACATCTTTTATCGATATTAATTAATCTTCCTGTTTATTTAAACTATTAACCTCTTACATTATCATTCAATTCTTCCAAATTCTATTTCCTGTATCATATCATAAGAACACTAACTTTATAATACTTATAAACAATATTATACTTACCGAAGCCAACATCACAATCGATCCTTGTCAATACTTGAACTTCAGGAGAGTGTAGCCCCGCGCCAGTACACGTGTCCGCACAATGCTGTACCACCCAATACAATGAAGACTAGGTGTGTGTACTGGCACATCACACCACTTTCTTCACCACCTTCACCACCTGCAATTACAAATATCATCATTAGAAACATTCAACAACTCCTATAGTATTTGCTAACTATGATTTCATTACGAGTTACAGAAGCAATTAATATAATTCGTTACCACACTCTCGCACACAAGACACATACACAGTCGGATCCATAAGTTCGATTACATCCATTTTTTTATGCGACCATTATTAATATATAGCCTACATCTGTATAAAACCCTTCACTATTTTTTTTAATTATTATCACTTTTCTCTCATACTTATTAGGCTTCATATTTTTAACGGTCATTAACTTTTCTATTATTAAATATATCAAATTCCCCTCAAGATATCTTCATTACATTTAAACTACTTTTACTATTCATTCTTTTTGTCACGCACTTGACTATAATTCAACATCTTTTATCGATATTAATTAATCTTCCTGTTTATTTAAACTATTAACCTCTGACATTATCATTCAATTCTTCCAAATTCTATTTCCTGTATCATATCATAAGAACACTAACTTTATAATACTTATAAACAATATTATACTTACAGAAGCCAACATCACAATCGATCCTTGTCAATACTTGAACTTCAGGAGAGTGTAGCCCCGCGCCAGTACACGTGTCCGCACAATGCTGTACCACCCAATACAATGAAGACTGGGTGTGTGTACTGGCACATCACACCACTTTCTTCACCACCTTCACCACCTGCAATTACAAATATCATCATTAGAAACATTCAACAACTCCTATACTATTTGCTAACTATGATTTCATTACGAGTTACAGAAGCAATTAATATAATTCGTTACCACACTCTCGCACACAAGACACATACACAGTCGGATCCATAAGTTCGATTACATCCATTTTTTTATGCGACCATTATTAATATATAGCCTACATCTTTATAAAACCCTTCACTATTTTTTTTAATTATTATCACTTTTCTCTCATACTTATTAGGCTTCATATTTTTAACGGTCATTAACTTTTCTATTATTAAATATATCAAATTCCTCTCAAGATATCTTTTTTACATTTAAACTACTTTTACTATTCATTCTTTTTGTCACGCACTTGACTATAATTCAACATCTTTTATCGATATTAATTAATCTTCCTGTTTATTTAAACTATTAACCTCTTACATTATCATTCAATTCTTCCAAATTCTATTTCCTGTATCATATCATAAGAACACTAACTTTATAATACTTATAAACAATATTATACTTACCGAAGCCAACATCACAATCGATCCTTGTCAATACTTGAACTTCAGGAGAGTGTAGCCCCGCGCCAGTACACGTGTCCGCACAATGCTGTACCACCCAATACAATGAAGACTGGGTGTGTGTACTGGCACATCACACCACTTTCTTCACCACCTTCACCACCTGCAATTACAAATATCATCATTAGAAACATTCAACAACTCCTATAGTATTTGCTAACTATGATTTCATTACGAGTTACAGAAGCAATTAATATAATTCGTTACCACACTCTCGCACACAAGACACATACACAGTCGGATCCATAAGTTCGATTACATCCATTTCTTTATGCGACCATTATTAATATATAGCCTACATCTTTATAAAACCCTTCACTATTTTTTTTAATTATTATCACTTTTCTCTCATACTTATTAGGCTTCATATTTTTAACGGTCATTAACTTTTCTTTTATTAAATATATCAAATTCCTCTCAAGATATCTTCATTACATTTAAACTACTTTTACTATTCATTCTTTTTGTCACGCACTTGACTATAATTCAACATCTTTTATCGATATTAATTAATATTCCTGTTTATTTAAACTATTAACCTCTTACATTATCATTCAATTCTTCCAAATTCTATTTCCTGTATCATATCATAAGAACACTAACTTTATAATACTTATAAACAATATTATACTTACAGAAGCCAACATCACAATCGATCCTTGTCAATACTTGAACTTCAGGAGAGTGTAGCCTCGCGCCAGTACACGTGTCCGCACAATGCTGTACCACCCAATACAATGAAGACTGGGTGTGTGTACTGGCACATCACACCACTTTCTTCACCACCTGCAATTACAAATATCATCATTAGAAACATTCAACAACTCCTATACTATTTGCTAACTATGATTTCATTACGAGTTACAGAAGCAATTAATATAATTCGTTACCACACTCTCGCACACAAGACACATACACAGTCGGATCCATAAGTTCGATTACATCCATTTCTTTATGCGACCATTATTAATATATAGCCTACATCTTTATAAAACCCTTCACTATTTTTTTTTAATTATTATCACTTTTCTCTCATACTTATTAGGCTTCATATTTTTAACGGTCATTAACTTTTCTATTATTAAATATATCAAATTCCTCTCAAGATATCTTCATTACATTTAAACTACTTTTACTATTCATTCTTTTTGTCACGCACTTGACTATAATTCAACATCTTTTATCGATATTAATTAATATTCCTGTTTATTTAAACTATTAACCTCTTACATTATCATTCAATTCTTCCAAATTCTATTTCCTGTATCATATCATAAGAACACTAACTTTATAATACTTATAAACAATATTATACTTACCGAAGCCAACATCACAATCGATCCTTGTCAATACTTGAACTTCAGGAGAGTGTAGCCCCGCGCCAGTACACGTGTCCGCACAATGCTGTACCACCCAATACAATGAAGACTGGGTGTGTGTACTGGCGCATCACACCACTTTCTTCACCACCTTCACCACCTGCAATTACAAATATCATCATTAGAAACATTCAACAACTCCTATAGTATTTGCTAACTATGATTTCATTACGAGTTACAGAAGCAATTAATATAATTCGTTACCACACTCTCGCACACAAGAGACATATACAGTCGGATCCATAAGTTCGATTACATCCATTTTTTTATGCAACCATTATTAATATATAGCCTACATCTTTATAAAACCCTTCACTATTTTTTTTAATTATTATCACTTTTCTCTCATACTTATTAGGCTTCATATTTTTAACGGTCATTAACTTTTCTTTTATTAAATATATCAAATTCCTCTCAAGATATCTTCATTACATTTAAACTACTTTTACTATTCATTCTTTTTGTCACGCACTTGACTATAATTCAACATCTTTTATCGATATTAATTAATCTTCCTGTTTATTTAAACTATTAACCTCTTACATTATCATTCAATTCTTCCAAATTCTATTTCCTGTATCATATCATAAGAACACTAACTTTATAATACTTATAAACAATATTATACTTACCAAAGCCAACATCGTGCCAAGGGATCAGGACATAATTTCTGACCGCGATTGTACAGCTCCGGACAGATCAAGGGTCCACACTTCTTCCAAAAGCTTTTTATATAATTTTTTTTTTTATATATATATATAAAAAAAAAATTATATAAATTTTTTTTTTTTTTTTTTTTTTATATATTTTTTTTTATATATATAAATTTTTTTATATAATTTTTTTTATATAAACAAATTTTTATATAAATTTTTTTTATAATTTTTTTATATATAAAACAAATTATATAAAATTTGTATTTATACAAAAAAAAAAATTTATATAAACATTTTTTTATATAATTTTTTTATATATTTTTTATATAACAAATTTGTTTATATAAAAAAAAATATAATTCTTTTTATATAAATGTTTTTTTATATTAAATTTTTTTTTATTAATTTTTTTTTTTTTTTATATAATTTTTTTTATACAAAAAAAAGTTATATAAAAATGTTTTATATATAAAAAAATATATATAAAAAAAAAAAAAAATTATATACAATTTTTTTTTATATAAAAATTTTTATATAAATTTTTTTATAAAATTTTTTTATAAAAAAAGTTTTATATATTTTTTTTTATAAAAAAAGCATTATATAAAACAATATAAAAAAATTAATTTTTTTTATATAAATTGCTTTTTTTATATAAATTTTTTTATATAATTTTTTTTTTACATAAACAAAATTATATAATTTTTTTTATATAAAAAAATATTATATAAAAAAATTTATATATAAAATATTTTTTTATATAAAAAAAATTATATAATTTTTTTTTATAAATTTTGTTTTATAATTTTTTTTATTAAATTTTTTTTATATAATTTTTTTTATATAATTTTTTTTATAAAAAACTTTTTATATAAAATAATTTTTTATATAAAAAAAATGTTTATATAATTTTTTTTATATAATTTTTTTATATAAAAAAAATTATATAATTTTTTTTTATATAAATTTTTTATATATATATATTTTTTTTTTTTAAATGTGTATATAAAAAAATTTCTATATAAAAAAATATATAAAAATTTGTTATAAAAAAAATTTATATAATTTTTTTTTTTTTTTTTTTTTTTTTTTTATATATATATATAAAAATAAGGTTCGAACAATTTGTTCGAATCATCAAAGCTTTGCTAGTTGCGATTCATTGTGCCAAGGGACTAGGACACAATTTCTGACCGCGATTGTACAGTGATGCATGATAATGTGTGGTGACTGCTCAGTCTTCTTTCTAGTGTGTGGCAAATTTACAAGATTGCACAGCCATCTAGTTTGCTCAGGCATGAATGATAGTCTATGGAGTCCTTAATGTGGTCGACCGAGGGAATGAACTTATGAACATTAGTACAATATTTATCAAAGGCGGCCTAAAAAAAAAAAAAAAAATTTTGACAACACAATCCGAGTAAACATTTGGGTAGATTTTCATACCGTAAATGATATGGGACACTTGACCATTACACATTCACGACCAATCTACTTGCAGTCGCGAGCCGATGAGTTGGAGACACTAGTACACTAATCATGGGGTCGCTTCTACCTGACGAGTTATGGGGGAGTGAGAGAGGAAGAAGGGAGGGGCTGGTGGAGGGAGAAACAACAAAAGAGACTCCAATAACCGTGGCTGTAGAGACGTCTTTATCTTGTGTAAGTACTTATGGTTAACTTTGGGCGATATCAGAACTGTAATGACATCAGATGGGATAGGGGTCTATAAAACTTAAAAACTTATTTGATAAAATTGCTATATCTAATGATAAATGTGTTTCAACAATAATTAATATTACACAAAATTACGAGAATCATGTCTAACTCGAATACACAACTAATTAAATTCATCCTGCCATAACACTCATACATTCATCCCTAACCACCATCATTCCTCCTTCCCGTCTCTCCCTCTCACCAGTGAATGCGTCGAATGAAATTTTCAGTGGATGGTGCGATAGTTGTATATCAGTCAGAAGTGGCAACACTCCACCAGCCCGACACAACCTCCCCCATCTTTCTCTCTCTCGTCAGGTAGAAACGATCCAATGATGAGTGAGCTCGTGTCTCCATCCCATCAGCTCGCGAATGTAAACAATATCTTTTACACAGAAAAATTAAAATTCTCTGTCTATATATATAGCAGGAAAACACTGGAATTTTGACACTGATCAACTATTAATGACAAACAAGTGTACTGATAATTTTCGGACACCCTGAACACGTATAAAGCAAAGTAAAACCAAACTGCAAATGAACAACGATCACTTACCTTTACCACTTCACTCCCACTGCTGATAGTATACTGAGTCGCCTCTCAGACCGGTCCTCCCTCATCACCTCTGTTCCCGACATTTCCATTCACACGTGCGTGAAATTAGCCTCGTGGAATAAGGAAGGGAGGGAGGGAAGGGGGAGAGGGAGGGAAGGAAGGAGAGAAAACTTAGACTGGTTCGTTCGACTCTTGAGATGATACTCTCTTGTGGATGAGTCGGTGAGCTTCTGTTTCCTCCAAACTACTATAACCACGAAACAGATCTCCATTAGTAACACCCAGCTCGTCTGTTTTCTGGCATAGTTTGGAGAAAGAAATACCCCTTCCTCCTCTTAACTAACTCTCTGAGGATTCAAAGTGTGCAGTCAGGTCCCAAGAAAATGTTCGAAAGTTTTTGGTGTGTTGGGGTTGTTACAACCCCAGTGTTTGGCTTGTTTATGTCTAGGGGAAGAGAAGGGGGTTGTGAACAGCTAAAGTATAACTCTGATGGATATGTTACTGTAATCAGTGGAGTTACCACTAATGAAACAAGACGGGAACCTTCCACCCCACTCCCTCAATGGATATTTGCCCAGAAAGAGTAATGTAAACGAATCACTAATGATTTTTACATGTATAATATTACAAAAAATAAGTACAATATTTATAATGAAATAAAAGCAATAGGAATTACGTTACGTTAACAAGACACAAAATGACAATTAGAATACCAAATAATAGAATACAATTATATCAAAGTTAAACAAAATAGAAAATATGAACACTAGCAGAGATAAAAGCAGAGATAGTATGTAATGAGGAGTGTGAGAATATCTCGTCACTCGATACAAGATATAGCAAGGGGAGAACCGAGATGGCAAGTGACGGAGTGAAGCCTGAACATTCACTGGATACACTAATATAACAGGGAGTTGAACTGAGATGGCAAGTGACGGAGTGAAGCCTGAGCATTCACTGGATACACTAATATAACAGGGAGTTGAACTGAGATGGCAAGTGACGGAGTGAAGCCTGAGCATTCACTGGATACACTAATATAACAGGGAGTTGAACTGAGATGGCAAGTGACGGAGTGAAGCCTGAGCATTCACTGAGTTCAGTCTTACTTACTTACTTGTTGGATTTCTTGGCTATCACTGAGTTCAGTCAGCCGGGGCAGCTGCTTATATTTGCCCCCAACGGCTGCTGATTGGCCGATCCTTATGACCACACGTCTCTGATAGGTTCAACTATGTTAACTACTCTGCCATTGGTTGCGAGCACGTAAGCTCGTCTGGGATTGGTTGATTAGGCCCTCGCTATCTACGCCACTTGGTAGGTTAGGGCAAGAAGGGCGGGTTGGTTCCGGTCAGTTTGAACTGGTTTGCGGGGGAACGTCCCACAGCTGACGCCTGGCTGTCGAATTGCTTGCAGGTTCGTGACAGGAAGGAGAGAGAGAGAGAGAGAGAAATATTCGAAAGTTTTTTGGTGAGTTGGGGTTGTAAGGAGAGAGAGAGAGAGAGAAAGGGGGGGGGATAATAAGAAGGGAGGGGGGCTGTATGACAGGACAAGCCATTACACTGACTACTGGTGGTAGAGGATTTGAATATAGAATCAAATTTTGAAAGGTCGAACAACTCGTTTTCCTTATAAATGGGCAAGTAGCTGGTCATTTTGAATGCTTATTTTCCTTTTTATACTGATTACATTTCTTCAAACATATCATGGAATTTGATAAACAGGCCAGCTGTACAGCCATGGCTGATAGTGGTGTACCAGGGTCCAAGGAGTGTTGGAGAGCAACTGAACAATTTCGAACAAGTGAATTTTACAAACCATTCTCAACGATGAGAGAGGTTTATAAGACTCACTTTTTCGAACTCTGTTCAGTTGCTCTCCAACACTCCTTGGACCCTGGTCCACCACTATCAGCCATGGCTGTAAGTACAGTCACTCATAAAAGTAAAGACACCCCCAGGCAAGACACCTTTTGAGTGGTGTGATATCGGCTCTGGTAACGTTGTACAGCTGGTCACACTCCCGTGAGGCCCACCCAGCGTTGTCAATGTTGGCCGAGATAACCCCGAAACACTAGTTGTGAGCTCTGCTCGCTCGAACCATTCACTGGTGGGAGGGAGAAGTAAGGAGGGATTTGAGGAGGGTAGGGGGGGTGTCTATACATAAGAGGTGAGAAATTATTCTTGGGGAGGTGAAAAATGTGTGGAAGCCCAGTTATCAATTATTTATATACCAACATTCGTGTCAATTATTAACATCATTAAATGTAAGATTAAGTTTTTCATATTATGATGTAACACAAAAACAACCGAGGTAATATTATTGTATACGGTATTTTTTCGTATAATATTCAATGGTTATCATCAAGCACTAAACGCTGAAAAATACTTACACAATAACTGAATAAGAATCATGAACCAGAATGCTATTTATTAAATGAAGCAAATGTGAATACCTTTATATTACATGTGTCAAGTGTTGATACCACTAACACACACTTCCATTTCCCCCGTATCTACCTAACAGTTTATAATCGTGTCAAATATCAAGGCTCTCATTATCCCTCACGTGATAGCAACCTTGTAATATTCTGAATACTTTTAATAATAGCCTGTTGTATTGAAATATTGGAATTTGACTATGAAACCCTTTTTTTGTCATTTGTCTCTTGTTATCAAAAATTATTGTTTGGTCTGTATCTCTCTTCTCCGTGTGTATCTCTCTTTTCTGTGTGCATGTAATATACTTATATAATTATATAAGCCAGTACACACACACATAACATAATAATGTTGGTGACAGAGGTTTTATTGGTTTTATCTGTCATGAGTTGCGAGAGAAGTATATTCATAATTATTTAAACATTATAATAGTTCCATCAAGTAATGCATGGGATGCACAGTTGAGGTTTCATCGGACATGTTAATAAACAAGCTGGAAACTATTTTCAACATTTCTTAAAATTAAACTTTATTGAAGGCGTGTTAAGGTCTGAAATCCTGTGTTTCCCATCATACAACATTTTCCCAATACTCACACCGTTATATTTGATGCCGTATTGGTCTTTACTGTCTTCTGCTACAAGGTTGATATTAGTGTGACATTCCATATACACTCTACCACTACTCATACCGTTGTATTTGATGCCGTATTGGTCTTTACTGTCTTCTGCTACAAGGTTGATATTAGTGTGACATTCCATATACACCTTGTCTTGTGAACTGACTGACTGCACCACCTTACACATCTTCAAGTCATCAGGACTGCCAACATGTTGGAGAGGGAATATTTCCACACTCAGTCTTCAATACCCTTACCAGTTTAGTGGTTTTCAACCAACTCATAATCCTCTTGGAGTATCAAAACTAATTTGGGCTAACGAGACTAGAGTCAACGTCAATCTCTAATTAATGAAAAAAAAAAAAAAAACAGTTGACAAGCCTGTGGGTGCCAGACGCAATCTCCCTGGCCACTGCTCACATGTATTATCTGCCAAAATAAAAAAAATTTGCTACCTACAAACAGATGAAATACTGAGGGATTTATAGTAAATTATCAAACAGCACGTGTTCACTATATTCAATACAACGAGCTATTGTTAAAAGTATTCAGAATATTACAAGGTTGCTATCACGTGAGGGATAATGAGAGCCTTGATATTTGACACGATTATAAACTGTTAGGTAGATACGGGGGAAATGGAAGTGTGTGTTAGTGGTAATATAAAGGTATTCACATTTGCTTCATTTAATAAATAGCATTCTGGTTCATGATTCTTATTCAGTTATTGTGTAAGTATTTTTTAGCGTTTAGTGCATGATAATAACCATTAAATATTATACGAAAAAAGTATACAATAATATTACCTCGGTTGTTTTTGTGTTACATCATAATATGAAAAAGTTAATCTTACCATTAATGATGTTAATAATTGACACGAATATCGGTATATAAATAATTGATAACCGGGTGTATTTTCGTACTTTTATTAAAGCTTCCACACATTTTTTACCTCCCCAAGAATAATTTCTCACCTCTCTTGTATAGACATCCCCCCTACCCTCCTCAAATCCCTCCTTACTTCTCCCTCCCACCAGTGAATGGTTCGAGCGAGCAGAGCTCACAACTAGTGTTTCGGGGTTATCTCGGCCAACATTGACAACGCTGGGTGGGCCTCACGGGAGTGTGAACGTCAGAGGTGGTGTGGTGTGGGTTGTGTTTGGAGGAAGGTTGGTTTGCTCGAAACATTATCCCAACTCATGCTTCGTCTTATCTACCATTAGTTACAAATGTGTCGAGCAAATCAATTTCATCTCTCAAGCGCCATCACTTACGTCACGTACACTGTTGCCAGAACCGATATCACAAGTATAAGAAGATGACTGGCCTGTGGGGGTCTTAATTTTTATGAGTGACTGTACCTACTTAGATATTTTTTAAATTTCAATATATATATATATATATATATATATATATATATATATATATATATATATATATATATATATATATATGCAGAGTAACCACAGGAGAAAACAAAGGCAGAACAGTAAGTACTTTCGTATATTACATCTTCAGACAGAATATATATATATATATATATATATATATATATATATATATATATATTGGAAGCATTTATTATGTGTATTGGTAAACTATTATCTGATGGTGTCACTGACAGATCACGGCGGACGTGGGTTAATTATTATTACAACACATATAATTAAATACTGAAGCTTTATTTCATGTGAGACAAACTGGTTTCGGTACTGATGTAGTATTCGAAAATCGTGTTTCTTACATGAATGAATGCAATTTTATTTGGATATATGTGTTGTAATATTGTTGTTGTAATATGTCCATAATGTTTATAACATGTTACTCATTATCAATATAATACGTTTATTTACATGATATTTATTAGAGAACAGTTAAACCCGCATATTGACAAATTATAATTGGGTTTGTTTCGCCCGAGCAGACGACTGAATTTCGGTTCAATTCATAGCTGCCACTGTTACTTCAAACCTCACTGAGGCTCATCACAACACCCTTCAAACCATACAGAACAGAGCCATAAAGACAATCACAGGCTGCACAGCTACCACACCTACAGACCACCTACACTATGAAACCAAAGTCCTCAAAATCAAGGATCACCTTGACATGAGAGGCACACAAACACTTGCTGCAGCCTCCACAAACCCACACCATCCACTACACTACATGGCACAACACCCAACCATGCCAAGGAACATCAAAACAACACCCAGTATACGATACCATACACAAATACTATCATCTCTTACACCCTGCCCACCCCAAACCAATCTCCAGAAACACATCCATACTCAAATCACTCATGAATCCATCCAAACACTCAAAAACAACACTCAGCTGCATGCACGACCTCCTGACATCCACCCATCCGAATCCTCCCTTCCCCGTGAGGACAGAGTCCACCTGGCCAGGCTGCGGTGTGGCCACCACCCGGCACCTCTGACATATCAGAAGAGGCTGGATAAGTCTTGCTGTTCTATTTTGAATGGTCTGGACTTTTTTTTAGTAGATAGTTAGGAAGACCAACCCACAAGACATTACAGTAATCAACACGAGACAAAATGGCTGAATGAATTAATGATAGGAGACATCGCTTGTTGAGAAACCGCCTTACAGAATACAAGTTCCTGATATGAAAGTTGCAGACCTTGACAACCTGTTTAATAATTATTTTCCTCATAATTCAGTTTGGAATTTAAGTGCACTCCGAGGTTTCGCACAGTGGATACTGGGTCCAGCTGATGGCCTCCAATGTTCAACGACAGATCATTTTCAAGATGGTTTATCCTTCTGTTACCACGGATAATGGTGATTTCAGTCTTGTTATCATTCAGTTTCAGTTTCCGCTTTAATTAACATCCATAGTTTGACATCCGACAACAGGGATTCCATTTTCATCTTGGTTTCATTTATATTTTCTATCTTGACATAAATATTTTGGTAATAAAGAACAACACGTGTATGATATTGCAGCACCTTATAATAATAATTGAGGGGGTTGAGTTGATGTAAGGTGTTGTATGATTATATTTTGATATGATACTGATTTATTTGCACAATGGAAGGAAAGTGTCGGTGGTTATTTGATTGAGGCTGTACACAATACATAATAACATAATTACAGGTATTAATGACACACACACACTTCCTGTATTCCTTGACTTGATTACCTGTATAAAATACTATAACTAAATAACTAATATAACTTTTTTTCTTCAAAAAATTTTTCAGTCATTTGTGCAGACCATCAATCACACACACACACCACGGTTATACCTGTACAACCACCCAGTTTGTGCAGGTATGATTGATAATAGTCTATGGAGGCCTTTATTGGTGTATAATCCAGCCCACCTACATTTGTTGACAGTATATATAGCTAGTATTTATTGTGCTACAACCAAACTCTCGTAAAAATCTGGGATTGTACAAAATTATAATGATAATCTCATACATTATACTTCATTTTATTTAAGGGGGTGCAGGAATAGGGGGACAGGCTTAGGGGGGTGCGGGAGTAGGGAACAGGCTTGGCGGGGTTTTGGGGGATGCGGGAGTAGGGGGACAGGCTTGGCGGGGTTTTGGGGGGTGCGGGAGTAGGGGTACAGGCTTGAGGGGAGGGGTTAGAGGGGTGCGGGAATAGGGGACAGGCTTTCTACCCACCCCAAGCCTGTCCCCCTATTCCCGCACACCCCAAACCCCCCTCAAGCCTGCCCCCTACTCCCGCACCCTCTTAAAAGAAATAATAAATTCATCTTGGCTTGCTAGCCTCGGATGGGTCTCCAAGAGAGAGAGGGGAAAGGGAGGGAGAAAGAGAGAAGGAAGAAGGAGAGAGAGGAAAGGGAGGGAGAGAGAAGGAAGAAGAAATGAGAGAAAGAGAATGAAAGGGAGAGAGAGAATTTGATAGACGACAGACAGAGAGAGAGAGGACAGGAATCAAGCAGAAAATTAAAGAATTAAACTGAAAGGGAATATCTGTGAGTTCAAAGGAGCGCCAAAACACACACACACACACACACACACACAGTCGTATTTGTATGTGAGCTTCCTAACCAACCACACTTGTAAGGCTTCATTATTTTCCAAAAGCTGAGTATCCACATTCACAAAATCTTACTAAAACGGGACATAATAACAGTTCAAATTAAGCGCTTATTATAACTCACTCTGATTGGCCCACCTCAAAAAATCAATACTCGAAGATTATCGCTGATTGGCTATACAACCTCCTTGGCTTAACTCTGTCTGTTATCTCTCTCTCTCTCTCTCTCTCATACACACACACCCGTAAACTATAACTAACTCTCTCGCTCTCTCGCTCTCTCTCTCATACACACCCTCCCCATAAACTCTCTCTCTCTCTCTCTCTCTCTCTCTCTCTCTCTCTCTCTCACACTTCACTTAAACATTTCTCCACATATACACACACTTCTCCATATACACACACTCCACATACACATACACACACACTACTCCACACACACACACTTCTCCACACACACACACACATACTTCTCCACATACACACACTTCACTTACACATTTCTACACATACACACTTCTCCACATACACATACACACACACACCTCCACATACACACACTTCTCCACATCACCCACACACACACACTTTTCCACATACACACACTTCACTTACACATTTCTACACATACACACACACACACACACAAACAAGGAGAGAGAGAAGGAGGGAGGAGAGAGGGAGAAGGAAGGAGGCGAGAGAGAAAAGGAAGAAGGAATGAGAGAGAGAGGAATGGGAGGCAGAGAGAGAAGGAAGGAGATAGAGAGAGAGAGAGGAAAGGGAGGGAGGGAGAGAAGGAAGGAGATAGAGAGAGAGAAGGAAGAAGTAATGAGAGAGAGAGGAAAGGGAGAGAGAGAGAAGGAATGAGAGAGAGAGAGAGGAGGAAGGAGGAGAGAGAGGAAAGGGAGGGAGAGAAGGAATGAAAGGGAGGGAGGGAGAGAAGGAAGGAGGAGAGAGAGGGGAAAGGGAGGGAGAGAGAGAGAGAGGAAAGGAAGGGAGAAGGAATGAGGAAAGGGAGGGAGGGAGATGGAAGAAGGAGAGAGAGAGGAAGAAGGAGAGAGAGAAGGAAGAAGGAATGAGAGAGAGAAGGAAGAAGGAGATAGAGAGAGAGAAGGAAGGAGGAGAGAGAGAAGGAAGGAGGAGAGAGAGAGAGAATTTGATACACACACACACACACACACACATGCACACCTCTACACACACACTCCACCACCACACACCACCTCCCACGGTCGAGTTGCCACCTCCACACACACACACACACACACACACACACATAGCCGTCCGTGCCTAGCCCACACCAAGATTAATTATGGGTCGATTCCACATTCATATTTGTATGTGAGCTTCCTAACCAACCACACTTGTAAGGCTTCATTATTTTCCAAAAGCTGAGTATCCACATTCACAAAATCTTACTAAAACGGGACATAATAACAGTTCAAATTAAGCGCTTATTGTAACTCACTCTGATTGGCCCACCTCAAAAAATCAATACTCGAAGATTATCGCTGATTGGCTATACCCGAATGATCATTATTTTAGTGTTAATATTAGCGCATTACGAGTCTTACACGTGTTATATGGTTTGTATAACCTTATAGTACAAGAACAAACCCAACTATCATAGTTTACACACTCGTCAATGCCTCGTTTCATTATAATTTGGATGACAAGTGGACCTCAAATTTTCGGAAATTTTAATTAGGTCCATCTTTTTCCTATTCTCCTTCGCTGGGAAAATGGGAAGGGTTGCAGGAAGAATGGGAAGGATTGGAGAAAGAATGGGAAGGATTGGAAAAAGAATGGGAAGGGTTGAAGGAAGAATGGGAAGGGTTGAAAAAAGAATGGGAAGGGTTGAAGGAAGAATGGGAAGGGTTGAAAAAAGAATGGGAAGGATTGGAGAAAGAATGGGAAGGTAAGAAGAAGAATGGGAAGGGTCGTAGAAGAAAGGGAAGGGATGAAAATTTTAACAGCTGACTTACTGTAAATACATACGTGGTAATTACTGATAAACAACGAGTAGAAAATAATAGACTCTACCAAGCTGGGTTTATAGACCATGTAGCCCCAAGTTTCCAATATATAACTAAGGGTTCATTCCACAGTGTTTGGTAGTGGTTTGTAAGCATGCAAACGAAAGAATGTTAGCTGTGTAAATGAATTCCTCCCCTACACATGGATAAACCAATACACTCCTTCATATTCTCCCTCCTTCCTCCCCTACCCATACACCACTACACCCCTTCATATTGTCCCTGCCCCTCCCTCCTTCCTCCCCTACACATACACCACTACACACACCCCTTCATATTCTCCCTGTCCCTCCCTCCTTCCTCCCCTACACATACACCACTACACCCCTTCATATTCTCCCTGTCCCTCCCTCCTTCCTCCCCTACACATACACCACTACACCCCTTTATATTCTCCCTGCCCCTCCCTCCTTCCTCCCCTACACATACACCACTACACCCCTTCATATTGTCCCTGTCCCTCCCTCCTTCCTCCCCTACACATACTGTACACCCACTACACCCCTTCATATTGTCCCTGTCCCTCCCTCCTTCCTCCCCTACACATACTGTACACCCACTACACCCCTTCATATTCTCCCTGTCCCTCCCTCCTTCCTCCCCTACACATACTGTACACCCACTAAACCCCTTCATATTCTCCCTGTCCCTCCCTCCTTCCTCCCCTACACATACTGTACACCCACTACACCCCTTCATATTGTCCCTGTCCCTCCCTCCTTCCTCCCCTACACATACTGTACACCCACTACACCCCTTCATATTGTCCCTGTCCCTCCCTCCTTCCTCCCCTACACATACTGTACACCCACTACACCCCTTCATATTGTCCCTGTCCCTCCCTCCTTCCTCCCCTACACATACTGTACACCCACTAAACCCCTTCATATTGTCCCTGTCCCTCCCTCCTTCCTCCCCTACACATACTGTACACCCACTAAACCCCTTCATATTGTCCCTGTCCCTCCCTCCTTCCTCCCCTACACATACTGTACACCCACTACACCCCTTCATATTGTCCCTGTCCCTCCCTCCTTCCTCCCCTACACATACTGTACACCCACTACACCCCTTCATATTGTCCCTGTCCCTCCCTCCTTCCTCCCCTACACATACTGTACACCCACTACACCCCTTCATATTGTCCCTGTCCCTCCCTCCTTCCTCCCCTACAAATAACGGGGCGTGGCGGGGGTGATAACGGGGCGTGGCGAGGGTGATAACGTGGCGGGGGTGATAACGGGGCGGGGCGGGGGTGATAACGGGGCAGGGCAGGGGTGATAACGGGGCGTGGCGGGGGTGATAACGGGGCGTGGCGGGGGTGATAACGGGGTGGGGCGGGGGTGATAACGGGGCGTGGCGGGTGTGATAACGGGGCAGGGCGGGGGTGATAACGGGGCGTGGCGGGGGTGATAACGGGGCGGGGCGGGGGTGATGGCGGGGCGGGCCGGGGTGATAACGGGGCGTGGCGGGGGTGATAACGGGGCGTGACAGGGGTGATAACGGGGCGTGGCAGGGGTGATAACGGGGCGTGGCGGGGGTGATGGCGGGGCGGGGCGGGGGTTTGTTCTCTCTCTCTCATACACACCCATAAACTCTCTCTCTCTCTCTCTCTCTCTCTCTCTCACACGTTTGGGGGGTGCGGGAATAGTGGGACAGGCTTGGAGGGGGGGGGGGGGGAAAGGGACAGCATGGTGATATAATTGGGGGAGGGTTTAAGAGGGTGCGGGAGTAGGGGACAGGCTTGGGGGGAGTAGGGGGACATATAATAACCGCCACCAACCACCACACCAAGCCAGGACTCACACCTCGCTCTCGGGCCAAAAAAAAGTTAGATATGTGTTTTCTTCACATGATAACTTTGTACCCAGGAGTCATAGAGAGCTGGGGTTGGTCTCATTCGAAAGAGGAAGAGTTGCTGCTTAGAACAAAACTAAATTTAAGTTTCTAGACATTGTAGTTTAGACGTAGTAAGTAAATGAAATACTGACACTGTACTCTGGTCAAAAGTTACACGCGTCTCTTCCTCACGCCATATCTTTGCATCTCGGGCCGAAAAAAAGTTACATATGCCTTTTCTTCACATTATATCTTTGCATCCAGGAGTCATAGAGAGCTGGGGTTGGTCTCATTGGAAAGAGGAAGAGTTGCTGCTTAGAACGGAACTAAATTTAAGTTCCTAGGTATTGTAATTTAGACGTAGAGAGTAAGTGAAATAGAGCGATTTTTGGAGACATCACTTGGACCTGTGGCAGGATAATGTGTGTACGGTAGGGGGACAGGCTAAACAGTCACGTGTCTGTGTGTGTGTTATTAAACATTCACGTGTGTGTGTTATTAAACAGTCACGTGTGTGTGTGTATTATTAAACAGTCACGTGTCAAAAAATTCGAAAATATCAAAATCCTATATATAATTATTTTTGTATATAAATTAAAAAATAATGTTCATTCAATATACAGCAAGAATCGCTCATTCAAAATTTGCAATAAAAAAATTTGAAAATTTTTTGGATTTTTTTTTTTAACTCTAATAAGGGTTTGGGCGCCCCTTCGGACCCCAGTCAATCCATTTAAGGGTTTGGACATCCCTTCGGGCCCTAACCAATCCATTAGCACATCGATAATTACCCCGTTGTGTTAATTAACCGCTCATTTTATAATTAATTTCATTGTTTACTTAATTTTAACGGCCGTAGGACACTTTTGGTTCATTGGAGCATTCTGATTCCTCCAAAGTGTGCTGGGAAACAGTAAGGAATAATGGCTTTAACTGTTGCTTGCATTGGTTTGGAGCCACCGAGTGTCTCGGCCAATCATTAATGGTTTCTCAGGCCAGGCACCAACCAACCAATCACAGCGAGGGTACCATACACAGCTAGACACACAGAGGGCACTTTAACACCTGAAGTGGGTTGGCGGCCATGATAGGTTGCCCTTCCCCTCATTATAATAATTAAATTAATAATTAAAGACATTATCTCAGCCTTGTTAATTGATTTAAGAGGGTGCGGGAGTAAGGGACAGGCTTGGGGGCGTTTTGGGGGGTGCGGGAATAGGGGGACAGGCTTGGGGTGGGTAGAAAGCCAGGGAAATGTCAATAACTGTGGATACGGGAGTTCCAAGATGGTCGCCGGGCAGCGACACTCCTCCCTATCTCATAATAGCGCCGCCGCTCTAATGTGTATAGCTCTGTGGGCTACTCAAAAACCCGTTATAAATTACCACTGGCGGCCTCAATGTCAAAAACCCTGTTATAAATTGCAACTGTCGGCCTTTTCCTTCGTCCTGTGGTCAATTTAAGGCTTGCTTCGTCCTCCAACTCCTTTTTCCTTCATCCTGTGGTCAATGTAAGGCTTCCTCCGTCCTCCAAATTCATTTTAAAAGGTGTAGAACATAATAACGAGGCTCGAGTCGGCGGTTGACTGTATAGAAAACGAAGGATTTAAATATACTGAATTTTAAAATAGTCTGCCATTAAAAAATAGGAGAAAATGGGAAGGGTTGCATCATAGAAAAAGGGAAGGTTTTTAAATATTAAAAAAATAAATAAACCCCAGAGTCCGAAACTTTTAACTAGATTGACGTGGGCTTAAATATTGACATTAAAACATTACGAATTTGTTATTTTTTTACTATAGCAGCCTTGTGTAAAAATATACCTACGTTATCAAATTAAAATAATTTGCGTACGAATAGTATTTAGTGAATAATTTAAATAAATGTATATACGAAGGTCAGTAGGAGATGATTCGGACGAAACCTTCCTAACCTGGCAAATTATTACCAAATCAAAATCAAAATTGGTTAGAACGGGGTGTGGTTAGAACGGTAAATATCTCAATAAATAACCAATTAACAGCAGCTCTTACTGTCTGGGAAATTGTATTTTAGTAAATAACCGGTAATTTAAGACTATTTTAACGAATTAACATCGTATTTTTTATATTAAAAGGGAAAAACTGATGTTAGATAATAGGGTTCATTGCCAACGGGATCTGGCAACCTTTGTAGATTCGTTACGCAAAGTTACGCATGTGTGGCGTCATTAACGCGGTCGGACACATGTGACAGGTTGACAATTATCGACTCGTTATACATTAATTACAGCCTTAGGTAAGTTCATTCTAATTTTTATGTGTAGATAATAGATTAATTTAGCCACGTGACCCACCGTGGGGAGTGATAGATAAAAAATAGAAGAGAAAAATAATATATAAAAACAGCATTTGCCCGCTCGTTTTAAATATGGCGTCGGTGTCCGGGATTCGACATTAATTTCGTAATTATTTAAAAATTAGAAGCTCAGGTAAGTCCATATTGCTATGAGATATAGTTTATTAATATATCTATCTGTATATCACACTGTGGGAAGCGAGGGAATAATAAAATATGAGAAAATAGATGGATTAACTTCTTTTTTTTCGCCCGTGTCAAAATATGGGATTAATATCTTTATCATTTAAACATTAGAAGCTTAGGTAAGTCCATATTGCTATGAGATGTAGTTTATAAATATATCTATCCGTATATCACACTGTGGGAAGCGAGGGAATAATATTTTTACGTTAAATTTTGATATAATAAATAATGTCGTATATATTCACTCGTGGGTTTACATATGGCGAATCTCCGTCCCCGTTGAAAACATCGAGTTTTTTTTTTGTTAATATATATTTTGATTCAGATAAAAGTTAATTATATAAAGTTTGAAACATAGATTTATAATTTATTTTATCATTTTAATTAATTATCTCAGTGGGAATAATAATAGTAATAATAATAATAATTTGGTAATAAAATCGAGATTGTTCAAGCTTGGGCAGGTCAGCAGTGCAAGTTCCAAAGTTGCCAATTTAGCGCTTTTGTTGCTAGATTCGTCATTTTATAGAACAATATAGCTCTTACAATTTGGCTTTAGTGACATTTGGCAACTGTTTTTCTGTGTTTTTGTTGCGTATTTCTTGGCGGTTTTAATTATTTCAGAGTCCTGACATAATAAAGAGTAATAAATAAATAACAATCAGAAGGTTTTGTGGGATGTTTATCAAAAATAGCGCCTTTTTAGTTAGCGCTTTTCGGGAGTAATAAGTTTAGCGCCTTAAGAAAATTCTAGTTGGCAACCCTGCCTGTCTCGACCGGTAGCAGTGTTCTCATTCTTAAGGTAATTACCCTAGACTATCGTAATTTTGGGATTATTTAAGGGAATGGAAAAGGTAATTTAAGGAAAATCGGCAAGTAACACCTTAAATCTGGAAAAATCTTAGGTAATTTTTGGATAATCTATGGAAATTTAAGGTAAACTTTTTTATAATCTGTGGAAATTTAAGGTAAATTTTTGGCCATAGAGAGAAACAGCATGGTACGTAAGTCTAAGTCCATTTGTTTATATGCTATTCAAGAAGGTTCGTAGTGTATACGATGCATGGTACCAATACGATGGGTCCATAGACAAACAACAGACCCGTCGTACGTACCACACCATCGTATACACCACGGATGTTCTTGAATACGGCTATAATAAATTCTGACAACCACACTGGGTAAGACTTCATTATTTTTGGGTTGATTCCACAGTCGTATTTGTTTGTAAACTTCCCAACCAACCACAAAATCTATCCAACAGTTAGATGATAATAATAATAATACCAATAACAATAATAATACCAATAATAATAATATCAATAATAATAATAATAATAATACCAATAATAATAATAATAATCACTATAGTTTACTCAGATAATAATATTGTGGTTGAGCTTTGTTTTTCTTTATGTGATTTGCTTTTCTTATTCTCTCTCTCTCTCTCTCTCTCTCTCTCTCTCCAAAAATTTTATATAATAATTTTGATTTCTTCCTTATCTATAATTTCAGCAAAGAGTAAATCTGCCAGTCAGTTTTCGGTATTTATTGAAAGAATTACCGTTTTGTAGCAGTGTTGCCAGATCCGGCTAGGTCCCAGTATTTTGCCCCGGTAATTTTCTGTACTTTACCACGGTTATTTCCCGGTAGTTTGCCCAGGTTAGGTCCCGGTAGTCTGCCCAGGTTAGGTCCCGGTAGTCTGATGCGGTCTAGGTTAGGTTAGGTCAGGTCAGGTAAGGTCAGGCTAATTTCAAAATGACCCATTTGAATATGCCCTATCTTGGAAATGGGGCATTTGCGGAGAAAATGCCATAGAAGAAAATATTCTTAGAATGGTCTAAATAAGTGGGTAATGAAGGTAGAAAAACCGTACCCAAAAACGGTAATTCATTCAATATTTACCCAGTTTTCTTTATATGGTTGTTGAAAGAGATTGTAATTATTTCTTATATTTTGATATTGTGCACAATGCAATATAAAATGTTGTAAGTCTTCACATTGTTCACTGCAACAAATATTTGTTGGTGGAAACAACACAAACACAAACACTCACCAGTCAACTTCCTTACTCCCCTTAAATGTTAGCCTATCCTCACCTCAATCTAACCCAAATACTAACCTCACCTCTATTCTCACCTCTATCCTCTAACCTCACCTCTTTCCTCTATCCTCACCTCTATCTAACCCAAATACTAACCATCATTGTGACCGATGTACAAATTGGTTTGGGTAAATATTGAAAGAATTACCGTTATTGTGTACGGTTTTTCTACCTTCATTACCCACTTATTTAGACCATTCTAAGACTATTTAGACTTATTTAGACCATTCTAAGATTTTTTTTTTTTCTATGGCATTTCCCCCACAAAATTTCCTAGATATTTCCAAATTTCCATATTCAAATGGGGCATTTTGAAATTAGCCTGACCTAACCTGACCTTACCTAACCTAACCTAACCTCACCTAACCTAACCTAACCTAACCTAGACCACAGCAAACCACCGGGAAATAACCTGGACAAACTACCGGGAAATAACCTGGTCAAACTACCGGGAAATGACCGGGGCAAAATACGGTATTTATTGAAAGAATTACCGTTTTGTAGCAGTGTTGCCAGATCCGGCTAGGTCCCAGTATTTTGCCCCGGTCATTTCCTATACCGTACTTTACCACGGTTAGGTCCCGGTAGTTTGACCAGGTTAAATCCCGGTAGTCTGTCCCAGTCCAGATAAATATTAATTATTTAATTATTTAATTCTTTAGATAACAATCTTATTATTCAGAGTTTTGGCTTTTAGAGATAATACAAAAATGTATTGTTGATGTTTATTTATCTAAGGATATATATATATATATATATATATATATATATATATATATATATATATATATATATATATATATATATATATATATATATATATATATATATATATATATACTTGATTTCAGGATACTAGTTAGACATTAATTAAGATGGAAGTACAGTGTTGGGAAATCTGGAGCAAATGATTCCTCCAAACTATTTTTCCAAGCAACACAACACTAATATTTGTGTTGGTCTGGTTCTGTTTCCTGGCATACTTTGGAGGAATCAGGACACTCCAATATAACAAAAGTGAATTACCCCAATTAATATGATATTTCTTCAACAGACTGATATGAATCTTGAAAAGGAAGAAAGGCATGCTGAGAAGGAGAAGAAAAAAAGGTTGAGGGAATGGAAGAATGGAAAGAATTGTAAAAGTTAGACAAGGAGATGACAGGGATGAAGGTGAGTCTTCCCTTTATATATATTAAGAGTTGAAGGAGAGAGTTTCTTAACTTTTTAATGTTAAAGTTGAAGTTGGGACATAATCTAATTCATAATGTTAGAAATAACCAAGAGAAATTTTACTTTATTTTAGTGAAAAGGTAACATTATAGAAGTATTAGGTTAGGTTATGATATGACTTAAGTAAATGTGTTACAGTAGTTAGCACTTGTATAACACACACACACTCTCACACACACTTTCTCTCTCTCTCACACACTCACACACACACTTTCTCTCTCTCTCTCTCTCTCACACTCACACACACACTTTCTCTCTCTCTCTCTCTCTCACACACTCACACACACACTTTCTCTCTCTCTCTCTCACACACACACTTTCTCTCTCTCTCTCACACACTCACACACACACTCACACACACACACTTTCTCTCTCTCTCTCTCACACACTCACACACACTTTCTCTCTCTCTCACACACACACACACACAATTTCTCTCTCTCTCTCTCACACACACTCACACACACACTTTCTCTCTCTCTCTCTCTCACACACTCACACACACACTTTCTCTCTCTCTCTCTCACACACTCACACACACTCTCACACACTCACTCACTCACACACACACTTTCTTTCTCTCTCTCTCTCTCTCACACACACACTCACACACTCACTCACTCACTCACACACACACTTTCTCTCTCTCTCTCTCACACACACACACACACACACACTGTCTCTCTCTCGTGCCCACTACCCACCCACAAAATTGGTAAAAGTGTCTACTCGTCGTCTTTTGCCTTTCGTGTGGAAGGGGTTTGATGTGGTAATTCTTTTTTGTTACATTGGAGTGCCTTGATTCCTCCAAAGTATGTCAGGAAACAGAACCAGAAGAACAAAAGTAATGGTGTTCTGTTGTTGCTTGGAATAGTTTGGAGGATTCAGTTGCTCCAGATTTACCAACACAAAATTTCCCCTTTAATTGCTAAGTTAGATACCGTATCAGATAACTTGGATGCTGTCTTAGAGTTGATTCCACTGTGATATTAGTTTGTTAGCTTCCCAACCAACCACACTTTTAAGGCTTCATTATTTTAGGGTTGATTCCACTGTGATATTGGTTTGTTAGCTTCCCAACCAACCACACTTGTAAGGCTTCATTATTTTAGGGTTGATTCCACAGTGGTATTGGTTTGTTAGCTTCCCAACCAACCACACTTGTAAGGCTTCATTATTTTAGGGTTGATTCCACAGTGGTATTGGTTTGTTAGCTTCCCAACCAACCACACTTGTAAGCCTTCATTATTTTCCAAAAGGTGAGTATCCACATTCACAAAATCTATCCAACAGTTAGATAATAATAATCACTGCATAATTTACTCACCAAATTCATTAAATAATTAACCCAGAAGTCATTAACACGACTAATATTCTTTCGTTTGCGTGCTTACAAACCAATACCAACCAATTTTGAAGTTGATTTTGTATAAAACTCAAATTACCATATCTATACCCAACATTTATATATAGCCTAATAGTGTTTTGAATTAATTAACTTTATTGGCAGAATAATGGTGATGGGAGACAGTAGCAGAGTGGATAAAGTGATGGACTGTGAATGGTAAGGGCTCGGGTTCCAGTCCACCAGAAAACGTCTGGGATTTTTCCGAGGTGATGTGATGGGTCCAGCTGTTGGTCAACTACCCTGGCTACACTGACACAGTATTACCAATGTGACTCCATGTAGTGTTGCATTATTCATTAACATTAGGCTAACATATATGTTATATTATATCATTAACAATGATATATATTTATTAGTGAGGATTTATTGTATTAATAATTGTCTTCAGATAACATGTATCAGTATAATACTAATTTGTATAATTCATCATACCATAGTACCCATAGTATTGAGTTAACATGTAACAGTGTATTTATAACCTCACTCCCTCCAAGGGGGTGGCCACGGCAGAAGTGTCTCCAGTTGTCCCTGTTCCAACACTCCCTCCTTACTTGGTCCATCCCTACTATCCCTCATGTTACTCTCCTTTACATACTCTGTATACAGTACATTAATAATTTATATATGGAGTCCTACATTATACTGATACCTTACCATCATTAATACCATCAATGTTCTTCTTGTATATTACCCATAGTAGTAGGGGAGGTGGCCGAGTGGTTAGTGTTCTGGACTCATATCCTAGAGGTCGGGAGATTGATCCTCTCAGGTGAGGGCCTGAGAATATTTACTCTTCCGATTTGAGTTTGAGGCACTAACTATAAGGCCACCAAATGTCGTAAAACACCCTCGCTGGTACCATAACACCCTCACTGGTACCATAACACCCTCACTGGTACCATAACAGCTTCAGTATTTGGGAATAACCCTCACTTCCCTCCCTCTGTGGCTGGGTACCAGTTCGGAAGTCGTGACGTGTGTGTATGAGCAGCAGTTGACCTGGGCCACGGTAACGGGCTTGATTAAGTCTATGTCCAGTGTCGGAACATAGATTAAAAAAAAAAAAAAAAAAAAAAAAAATAGTATTGAGTTAACATGTAAGAGTGCAGTACTAATTTGTATATATTTTTTCAGGATGTATGTATGGTGACACAATACATTGGATTTTCACAGCTTTATCGGTTTTGAATAGAGGATGACACCCATTACCTTCACAACAATACCAACTATAATACCTTACCTTACCTTACCTTACCTTACCTTACCTTACCTTACCTTCACAACAATACCAACTATAATACCTTACCTTACCTTACCTAACCTTGCCTTGCCTTACCTTACCTTACCTTACCTTACCTTACCTTACCTTACCTTACCTTCACAACAATACCAACTATAATACCTTACCTTACCTAACCTAACCTTACCTTACCTTACCTTACCTTACCTTACCTTACCTTACCTTACCTTCACAACAATACCAACTATAATACCTTACCTTACCTTACCTAACCTTACCTTACCTTACCTTACCTTACCTTCACAACAATACCAACTATAATACCTTACCTTACCTTACCTAACCTTACCTTACCTTACCTTACCTTACCTTCACAACAATACCAACTATAATACCTTACCTTACCTAACCTAACCTTGCCTTGCCTTACCTTACCTAACCTTACCTTACCTTACCTTACCTTACCTTACCTTACCTTACCTTCACAACAATACCAACTATAATACCTTACCTTACCTAACCTAACCTTGCCTTGCCTTACCTTACCTAACCTTACCTTACCTTACCTTCACAACAATACCAACTATAATACCTTACCTTACCTTACCTAACCTTACCTTACCTTACCTTCACAACAATACCAACTATAATACCTTACCTTACCTTACCTAACCTTACCTTACCTTACCTTACCTTACCTTCACAACAATACCAACTATAATACCTTACCTTACCTAACCTAACCTTGCCTTGCCTTACCTTACCTTACCTTACCTTACCTTACCTTACCTTCACAACAATACCAACTATAATACCTTACCTTACCTAACCTAACCTTACCTTACCTTACCTTACCTTACCTTACCTTCACAACAATACCAACTATAATACCTTACCTTACCTAACCTAACCTTACCTTACCTTACCTAACCTAACCTTACCTTACCTTACCTTACCTTACCTTACCTTACCTTACCTTACCTTACCTTACCTTACCTTACCTTCACAACAATACCAACTATAATACCTTACCTTACCTAACCTAGCCTTACCTTACCTTACCTTACCTAACCTTACCTTACCTTACCTTACCTTACCTTCACAACAATACCAACTATAATACCTTACCTTACCTTACCTTACCTTACCTTACCTTACCTTACCTTCACAACAATACCAACTATAATACCTTACCTTACCTAACCTAACCTTACCTTACCTTACCTAACCTTACCTTACCTTACCTTACCTTACCTTACCTTACCTTACCAACTATAATACCTTACCTTACCTTACCTTACCTTCACAACAATACCAACTATAATACCTTACCTTACCTAACCTAGCCTTACCTTACCTTACCTTCACAACAATACCAACTATAATACCTTACCTTACCTAACCTAGCCTTACCTTACCTTACCTAACCTTACCTTACCTAACCTTACCTTACCTAACCTTACCTTACCTTACCTTACCTTACCTTCACAACAATACCAACTATAATACCTTACCTTACCTTACCTTCACAACAATACCAACTATAATACCTTACCTTACCTTACCTAACCTTACCTTACCTTACCTAACCTAACCTAACCTTACCTTACCTTACCTTACCTTCACAACAATACCAACTATAATACCTTACCTTACCTTACCTTACCTTACCTAACCTTCACAACAGTACCAACTATATACCTTACAATACAATAATGGTAAGTGTATGAAGTGAAGAGAGAGTTTACCCTGTAGTGAAGTGGTAGGGATAAACCAACTTTAATTTACCCTATAGTGAAGTGACAGGGGATAAATTAACTTTAATTTACCCTGTAGTGAAGTGGTAGGGATAAACCAACTTTAATTTACCCTATAGTGAAGTGACAGGGGATAAATTAACTTTAATTTACCCTGTAGTGAAGTGGTAGGGATAAACCAACTTTTGGTGTTGGGCCTTATTATAGATGTAAACATAACTGTACCCCTTGTAGTGCCACAAGGAGATGTGGTTGTGTGGTGGGGGGGGCTGCTCCCTCCTAAAACAGGGGTTGAGATGTAGAGTGTATGTGTGTGTGGGGGGGGGGGGAGTTCTATGTTTGGGGCATTTTGTTTGGGAGGGTGTGTGACGTGACGAGGCTCCCTCCAGTGTGGAGAGGAAGGCCTCGTATATGTATGTATGTGTTTGTTTGTTTCACCTGGTCTTGATCACGTCCTGGACACGTGCTCACCAACTGTTACCCTCCCGGAATGAGCTCAGAGCTCGTAGTGACCGATCTTTGGGTAAGGTTGGAACCTTTTTCCACACACCGGAATAGCGAGGTCACAACTCCTCGACTTACGTCCCGTACCTATTCTCTGCTAGGTGAACAGGGGTTACACATTTAAGGAAACACTCCCAAATTGTCTCCACCCGACCGGGTTTTCAGTACAGGAATATTATTATGGTACTGGTGTGTATGTGTGTGTGTGTTCAAAGGATAGTTATAAATGTATTCTCATCTTATATAGAGAGAGTAAGTAAGTAAATGTTTATTGGTTATTTCATACCAAGGTATATTAATATTAAATTTATCTTCAAGACAGGAAAATATGAGTAATGGTAGATGGTTTTTACTCTCATCATTTTCACTCAATAAATTCTGCTGGCATTAAATATTGCAAGATATCAATTTTGGCCCCAACTTTATTCCATATCAATGATCTTGTGTCTATGTACAGTCACGGACAATAATAATCATCCACCTATAGGTAACTCAAACAAATTGCTATTGAATATTTTCATGTTTTGTTATTATGTTGTTGTTGTTGTTGTTGAACTAGTCAGTATTTGCTTGTAGTGAAATAGAAGATGGTAATTAAACTATTTATTAGAACCAGATAGATAGATAGATAGATAGTGAGTTAGATAGAAAGAGAGGGAGGAAGAAAGAAAACATTTATGTGATAATTGCTACCGAATATTTTCATGTTTTGTTATTATGTATGTGTTGTTTTGACTAGTCAGTAATTATTGGTTGTAATGAAATAGAAGATGGTAATTAACCTATTTATTAGAACCAGAGGGAAGCTGTCAAACATTTACATGAGTCACCCCAATGTGGATGAATATTATTGTCTGTGACTGTACAACACAATATGTGTTAGGGGGGTGCGGGAGTAGGGGGATAGGCTTTGGGGGTGTGTGGGAGGGGGGGGTTAAGGGGGTGCGGGAATAGGGGACAGGCTTTATACCCACCCGAACCCTGTCCCCCTATTGCCGCACCCCCCTAAACCCCCCCCCCCCCCCCAAGCCTGTCCCCTTACTCCCGGACCCCCCTAAAGCCTGTCCCCCTACTCCCGCACTCCTCCACCCATTATATATATTATATTCTTACTTATTGTTTCTTGAGTTAGTCAGGAGACATGGGCTTTCTCTTACCACTCTCATTTGTGTTCACAGAAAGTCAACCCACCCTCTAAGAAGACTTGCTATAGTTATTGTTAATTGGATATCTTTGTACCATTACTATTTGGTGTGTTACAACACTTGTACTAAGGGTTCAAGTGCTTGGAAGGTTGTGCTGGTTCAACATGGAGTAATACAGTTGTGTTCTTTTTTTTGTCAAGTTTTTCCTCAAACCTTTGGTATGATTAATTAAAGACCCTGTGATGGTTTTTGAGACTTGGTTGGTGTCTTGTGATTCCTCCTGACTATGCCACCAGACAAGCTCCTTCCTTCCACATAGATAGTGTTTCCTGATAATATTTGAAGGACTCATTTACCTCCAATTTTCTGACTACATCACAGGGTCCCTTAATTAAAGGCTACACCACCTGGATAAAATATTGAGGGGTCCTTGGACAGTGAACTACCAACACATCCTTACCTTTACAGCCACACTGACACCTAGTTATTGCACATAATATTTTCAAGTAACACACTTTCTGTCTGATGCATAATGATTGTCTGGTAGCAAAAAGTGTCTGTTAAATCTGAAATTCTTTAAATGGGGGGCCATTAACCCTTTTGCTGCGTAGAGCAGGTGTACCCGCTCTGAAAAACATTGTATTTGATTGCGGAGGGCGGGGATACTCCACGGTTATAAAAAAAAAAAATTCCCTAGTTGTGTTACGCACGCATCCCAGCTCGACCTTGAAACCAACCCCAGTGAGGATTCACTGCCATCTAGTGAGAGCTACCAGCACTACAACCAGGCATGTGTTTTCCCACGACGCCACCAGCCACTGGTAAGTTGCTCGACAATTCTTCCAATATTTGCCAGGTTTCATGATGATTTATGCCCATTCTACCATATGTACGTATTGACTATGAATTAATATGTGCTGTCAATGGTGAAAATAAATAGAAAGGTAATAAATGTGTGATAAAATATATAGTAAACATATCAGCGTGGTGTGAATTTTTGCTGTGTCCAGTGGAATGTCTGTTATTTATCCTATATTCATGATAATTTTTCAATCTTTTGTGAACTCCACTTTATCCTGTGATTATTTACTAGTAATTTGTAGGCTTAGAATGTGCTAAAAGAGACAAGTGTGGAAACTAAGTAATAGTTTTTGTGTCCCACGAATCAGCTGTGGGGAGTCAGCTGTGAGGAGTCAGCTGATCGGAGCGTCTGTTTACATCACATGCCGGTGTGCACGGGTGAGTTACACAATTATTCTTACTTTTATTGCTAGCTTCTGTATTAGTTTACCAAACAAACATCTTTGGTATAAAATAATATGACATTGTGATCTAAGTGGTGAATGTAAGTTGTAGGATAAGAAATATGTGATAATTTACGGTATATAATGCTGTGAATAATTACCCTATACTGTATAACTCTATGCATGAATCATTGTTTTTTCCACTAGAATGTCTGTTATTTACTTATTTTATATGGTGATTTTTCAGCATTCCTTGACTCTACTATGATATTATGCTATCCTGTCATTAATTATTATAATGTGTGAGCTTGTGACCTAGAAAAGACAAGTGTCAAAATTACCAGTATATTTTGTGTGTATGTATGTGCCACACATCAGCTGTGAGGACTCAGCTGCTTATATACAAAAAATATTATATGAAATATATATTATTCTATAATGTATACAGTAGCCTCTCGTATTGTACTATGATTAGATTGTACATTTTTTTGTATTTTTTCCAGAGACAGAATGAACACTAAGAAGAGGCCAAGGCCCTTGAAGACTGATGCTGAAATATTACGTGCACTAGAGGACCCATCAGACAGTGAAGGGGAAGATGAAGGATTGGATGACAGTTTATTATCAATGGAGGCTGATGGATGTCTTGGTGGTAGTATTAGTGAAGATATTAGTCAAGAGATATATATTAGTGATGATGTTAGTGAAGATGATGATAATGCAGACTCAGAACCAATTCCAAGCACTAGCACTGCTAAACCTCGTGTACAACAGACTTTACGTGATTCACTCTGTACATGGAACAGGGTATCAAATGTTGGTGAGCAGGGGCACCCTGAATTAGACAGTATTCCCTCATTTACTGGTCAACATAGTATCAGTGGTTTTGAAGACTTAACCCCTAACCAGTGTTTCATGAAATTTTTTCCAGAAAAGGTTTTTGATCATGTTGCTACTGAAACTAACAGGTATGCTAAGCAAAGGATAGAAGAATTAAATTCACTTGAGAACCAGCATGCAAGATCAAGGTTTAGATTTTGGAGAGATGTGCTACCTAAAGACATAAAGGCATTAGTTGCAGTAGAAATAGGTATGGGACTAGTTCATAAGCCAACACTAAATTCATACTTTCAAGATTCCTTTTGGCTAACAAAGACACCTGGGTTCAATCACATTTTTACAAGGGATCAGTATCTGCTACTTAGGTCATTCATGCATTTTGCTAACAATGAGGAGGATAAGAAAGATGACAGACTCTTCAAGATAAGAAAAATTCTAAATGAAGTACAAGATACATACATGGCTGCCTACAAGAGTCACAAAGAGGTTAGCATTGATGAAAGTATGGTAAAGTTCAAAGGTAGACTCTTCTTCAAGCAGTATTTGCCTAGTAAACCAAGTAGTAAGTGGGGTATCAAAGTGTGGTCCCTTTGTGATTCTAGGACAGGATTTCTAATGAAATTTCAAGTGTACACAGGTAAAGAGACAGCAGGTAAAGATATAGGTTTAGGACACAGGGTTGTGAAGGAACTTGTAACTGATCTTGACAAGGGTCATGTAGTATATATGGATAATTTTTATTCCAGTCTGCAACTATATGATGATCTCAGAGATAGTCAACTAGGTGCATGTGGAACAGTTAGAATAAATAGAAAGGGCTTGCCCTCTGAGATGAAAACATTGAAAATGAAGAGAGGTGAGCTTCCTGTAGTTTGGATGAATGAAGAAAAGAATATGATATGTTGTACTTGGCAAGATACAGGAAAGGTGAACATGATATCCACTGTGGGTAATGTTGGGGTTTCTGATGTTGAAGTAAAATCAAAAACAGGGGTAAGACAAGTAAAGAAACCCAATATTCAAGTCATGTATAACAGCTATATGGGAGGGGTTGATAAGTTTGACCAGTTGTGTGCAACGTACCCATTTGACAGGAAGTGTAAGAAATGGTACCAAAGACTTTGGCACTTTTGCATTGAAGTAGCTTTAGTGAATGCTTGTATATGCTATAACACACAAAATCCCACCAAGAAGCTGAGTCAGAAAAAATTTAGAGAGCAAGTGATTGATGGGTTAGTAACTGGGTATTGTCGAAAAGCTTCAACAAAAAGAGGTCGCAGGTGTAGCGACCCTACACAGGCAAGACTGATGGGCCGTCACTTTCCTAAAAACAGTAAGCTAAAGAAAAAGTCTCCTCCAAACTGTGTGGTGTGTAGCATTTTACCTTCAAAATGTTCCAAGAAGGGTAAAGGTAGATGTAGGCGTAAACAAACTGCTTTCTATTGTGAGCAATGTGTGGATAAACCACCACTTTGCTTGGAGCCATGTTTTGAAGAGTATCACACCCTTGTAAAATACAGAAAGTATTGCAAATGTGGTGAACAACAGTAATGAAAAAGGTCAGGTAGCATTCTCTTGAGTACAAATATTCTTAGGTGCCAAAAAGTATATTTCAATAAGTGTAATTTTTTTTGCTATTTTTCTAGTCTTGCAATATGTGATATAATTTATGAGGATATTGGTGTCATCTGTGGAATATATGTTGTGCAATATAATACAAGCAATACCAAATAATTCAATAATACAAATTATAATTTAGAATTAAGAATTCCATTTTTTGTGGGAGACATGACTCATTTTAGGAATTGGCCTATCGTCTGATTATGCGGCCATGTTTTGAAGACACTATTAGCCTTGCATAATGGAAACAGATTTACAAATTCAATTATTTATTATGTTGTATAAGGTCAGTAGATGATATTCTATGCAATAAAAAGGTAAATGCAGTAAACAATTGTGTATTCAGGCCCAGTTTATAGATGACTGTTTTTTATAAAAATTTGGCAATTTTGCCTTTTTTTATATATATATGGTGTTATTTCTCTGCATGATGTATGTTTATGATGATTTCAGTATCATTTATGGAAAACTGACATATGAAAGTTATGTATAGTGTATATTACAATGTAATTGGATGAATTTCATAATTTTGTGGAGAAAAGACACTTTTCAGGAATTACCCAAAAATCCAAATACGCAGCGAAAGGGTAAATCAAGGGTCGAGTGTATTAGGAAAATACCATATATTTCAAGTGAACAGTGTTTTTTTCTGACACCTAGCAAATGATAGCTAGGGCTAGGAAAAGGAAAGTCATACAGAGTATATACATAATGATATATGATATTGGAGCCATGAGAGGTACACAAGTGATGTGAATTGATACAATAGCCTGGGGATGTTCTTTTGTTATGTGTTGTACTCTGTGTTAGCAGGGAACAGTACAGTTGTGGTCAATAATAATCATCCACATATGGGAATCTCAAACAATTTACTGCCTTTTTTTGTTATTTTTATCATACAATAGTTTTATCTTGATTAACATATGTGAATACATTTTTTATCTCAATTTCATGTAGTTGACTTATGGCTGTGTGTCACCCCCAGGTCACCCCCAGGTCACCCCCAGGTCACCCCCCAGGTCAGGAGGAAGTGCAGCAGACATTGGTGAAGACAGTGTAGGACTTGGAACTACCTGACAGTGTGGTTGGTTGGGGAGCATCCTAACAAACTATATTTTGTGGATATAGAGACTGAGTTTGTTGTTGGATATAATTAAAACTGACAAGTGTGGTTGGTTGGTTGGGAAGCTAACAAACAAACAAACTACACAACCCGTCTTTGTGAGTCTATGTGTACTTATGTGTAGGGATTGGGGGGGTTAAGGTGTAATGTGTGTGGGGGGGGGAGGGGGGGGGTTCTATTTTTGGGCATTTTGTTTGGGAGGCTGTGTGACTGGTGTGTGTATATGTATGTGTGTGTGTGTGTATGTATATGTATGTGTGTATGTATGTATGTGTATGTATATATGTATCTATATGTGTATGTATATGTATGTGTGTATGTAGGCCTCGTATATGTATGTGTGTGTATGCATGTATATTATTATGTGTTTGGGAGGGTGTGTGACGTGACGAGGCTACCTCCAGTGTGGAGATGAAGGCCTCGTATATGTATGTATGTACAGTCGTGGTCAATAATAATCATCCACATATGGGAATCTCAAACAATTTACTGTCTAATGTTTTCACGTTCACATATATGATTTTATTATGTGTGTGTGTGTGTGTGTTATTGTTTTAAGTAGTGTGTAGCTGCTTGTATTAAATTAAAAGATGGTAGTTAACGTGTGTGTGTGTGTGTGTGTGTTATTGTTTTAAGTAGTGTGTAGCTGCTTGTATTAAATTAAAAGATGGTAGTTAACGTGTGTGTGTGTGTGTTATTGTTTTAAGTAGTGTGTAGCTGCTTGTATTAAATTAAAAGATGGTAGTTAATCTATTTATTGTAAAGTTTATCATCTAAGGAACAGAGGGAAGCTGTCAAACTCTTACCTGTGTTACCCCTATATGGATGATTATATTTGACACCAACTGTATGTATGTTTTTTACCAATATATTTTATTTTGGGTAACATTTCAATAATATTATCTGGGATGCCTGTATATATATAGGCTCCATTCCACAGTGGTTGGTATTGGTTTGTAAGCACGCAAACAAAAGAATTTTAGCCGTGTAAATGACTTCTGGGTGAATTATTTAATTAATTTTGTGATTAAACTATACAGTGATTATTATTATTATTATTATTATTATTATTATTATTGTTGTTATTATTATTGTTATTATTATTATTATTATTATTATTATTATTATTACTATTATTATTATTACTGGTATTATTATTTTTATTATTATTATTATTATTAAATGACTTGTGGGTGAATTATTTAATGAATTTGGTGAGTAAACTATACAGTGATCATCATTATCTAACCAATACCACTGTGGAATCAACCCTATAATAATGAAGCCTTATAAGTGTGGTTGGTTGGGAAGCTAACAAACCAATACCACTGTGGAATCAACCCATGTACAGTTGGCCACAGAAATTCTTACACAGGTTACATGGAAAGAGAAGTTATTAATTGATTATTGTGAATGTACTGTAATGAATAGTTTACCAAGTGACTCTTATCATTACAAAACAACAAACCTAATAATAATAATAATAATAATAATCACTGTATAGTTTACTCACCAAATTCATTAAATAATTCACCCACAAGTCATTTAATAATAATAATAATAATAATAATCACTGTATAGTTTACTCACCAAATTCATTAAATAATTCACCCACAAGTCATTTAATAATAATAATAATAATAATAATGTTGTATTGCAGTTACATACATAATCTTAACCTTTTATCTTTCTCTATGCATCTTCTTTCACACTTTCTATGTAAGGTTAGACAGCTGTTTCTCTCTATTTCACACACACACACTGTCTGTCTGTCTGTCTCCTTTCCTGTGCCTTCTTTGATATTATTATTATTATTTTTATTATTTTTATTAATATTATTATTATTATTATTATTATTTTTATTTTTATTATTAATATTATAAGTTGGCTTCATATCCACCTGTGTATGTATTAGGTTTTGTAAAAATTATAAATTGTATAATTATTAGATTTAGTAAGAATTATAAACTAATTTGGTTATATATTTGTTACAGAGTTTTGGAATTAACTGGAATTAACTGGAGTTTTGGAATTAACTGGAATTGTACAAGTATGAGACCTCCTTCCATCTATAACAACAACAACAACAACAACACATTATTATAGATTACTGTAAGTATTTGTATTCATGGTATATACAGTACTATGGTTCTGTTGTCTTTATATGGAGACATTGTATGTACACTCGCGGTCAGAAATTGTGCCCTGATCCCTTGGCACGATGAATAGCAACTAGCCAAGCTTTGATGATTCCAACAAATGTGTGTTGTAGGGATACGCACAGTTGTTCGAACCTTATAAAAAAAAATTTTATATAAAAAAAAATTTTATATAAAAAAAATTTTATATAAAAAAAAGTTATATAAAAAAAATTTTATATAAAAAAAAAATTTATATAAAAAAAATTTTATATAAAAAAAAATTATATACAAAAAATTTTTATATAAAAAAAAAATTTATATAAAAAAATTTTTTATATAAAAGAAATTTTTATATAAAAAAAATTTTATATAAAAAAAATTTTTATATAAAAAAAAATTTTATATAAAAAAAAATTTTATATAAAAAAAATTTTTATATAAAAAAAAATTTTATATAAAAAAAAATTTATAAAAAAAAAAATTTTATATAAAAAAAAAATTTATATAAAAAATTTTTATATAAAAAAAAATTTATATAAAAAAAAAATTTATATAAAAAAAAAATTTATAAAAAAAAAATTTATATAAAAAAAAATATATAAAAAAAAATTTATATAAAAAAAAATTTTATATAAAAAAAATTTTATATAAAAAAAAATTTTATATAAAATTTTTTTTTATATAAAAAAAAAATTTATATAAAAAAAATTTTTATATAAAAAAAAATTTATATAAAAAAAATTTTATATAAAAAAAAATTTTATATAAAAAAAGTTTTTATATAAAAAAAGTTTTTATATAAAAAAAAATTTTATATAAAAAAAAATTTTATATAAAAAAAAATTTTATATAAAAAATATTTTTATATAAAAAAAAAATTTATAAAAAAAATTTATAAAAAAAAATTTTATATAAAAAAAATGTTTTATAAAAAAAATTTTATATAAAAAAAAATATATAAAAAAAATTTTATATAAAAAAAAAAATTTATATAAAAAAAAATTTATATAAAAAAAATTTTTATATAAAAAATTGTTTTATATAAAAAAAAATTTTATATAAAAAAAATTTTATATAAAAAAAAATTTATATAAAAAAAAATTTTATATAAAAAAAGTTTTTATATAAAAAAATTTTTTATATAAAAAAAAGTTTTTATATAAAAAAAAAATTTATATAAAAAAATTTTTATATAAAAAAAAATTTTATATAAAAAAAATTTTTATATAAAAAAAAAAAATTTATAAAAAAATTTATATAAAAAAATTTTTATATAAAAAAAAAATTTATATAAAAAAAAATTTTGTATAAAAAAAAATTTTATATAAAAAAAATTTTTATATAAAAAAAAATTTTATATAAAAAAAAAATTTATATAAAAAAAAATTTTATATAAAAAAAAATTTTATATAACAAATTTTTTTATATAAAAACAAATTTTATATAAAAAAAATTTTATATAAAAAAAAAATTTATATAAAAAAAGTTTTTATATAAAAAAAGTTTTTATATAAAAAAAGTTTTTATATAAAAAAAGTTTTTATATAAAAAAAGTTTTTATATAAAAAAAATTTTATATAAAAAAAAGTTTTATATAAAAAAAAGTTTTATATAAAAAAAGTTTATATAAAAAAAAATTTCTTTTATAATTTTTTTTTTATATAACATTTCTTTTTATATATGTTACAAACCCAGTATATCCAGAGGTCGCCAAATTAATTAAAATGCAAAGTCGTAAAAACAATACGAAGTTTATTTTAACATTAAACACATTTATCCCAAGAACATCAAAACACCAGGAATTCATATATCCCAAACCATTCAACAACTCAGTAGATTGCCCAATAATAATAATAATAATACCACACTCAAGTTAAAGAGAATACAAAACTCTTACAATAACTTGACACCACGTAACTCTACACTAACAATAACAATAATAACTAATTATAATCCCGAGTTCTCGTAATACACTAGTAATACACCAGTAATACACCAGTAATACACCAGTAATACACTCGTAAGACACCAAACTTAATAATAATAATACTTAACTGAATTAATGCCAGTCTGATACAATTAGTCCAGTTACATAAGGGGGAGAAATGGGCCTCACACAGAACACTTCAATTTGAGAAATGCTGGAAGAATGACACTGAGCATTTTTTTTTTTTTTTTTTTTTTTTTTTCCCTGGCCTATCGACCTTGGTGTTGGTCATTAAGGCCTTTTATTTTATTTTTTTATTTATTTATTATTAATTTAATTTTAACTTTCTGCATATTATTTTATGCATTTATTATTATTATTATTATTATTATTATTATTATTATTATTATAATTATTATTATTATTACATTCAAACTTAAAATTAAACTTATATAGACACTGAGCACCGGCTTTTCTCGCTATATATATTCTTTGAGAAACCTAAGTCAGAACCACAACACTCCAGGATTGGCTATCTTGTAAACTTGTAATGATCCTTGATTGGTACAGACGGCCCAATATGTTAAAGAGGGAATCTGGACCTTCATAACACACTGTACACTCAAAAACCGACCAGGGCCGGTATTCACAAAGCATTTTAGAGTTTGGACTTGTTCGTATGTTTCAATTCTGACCTCACCATAGTGTTTCAGGTTCATTTCGAAGCAGTGAATGGTTTTGCTATTCTATTTGTGTGAGCTTTTATTAAGATTTCGAAGCAGTGCCGGGTCCTAGTCCTTGCCATGAATAAATGCTTACCAACAAAATTTTAAGTTAAGAGTGAACTTTGTTTTTGTGAATACTGCTCCAGGTCTTGGTCTCTCCTCGCATCCTTTTCGGGGTCGAACCAGGCAACGACCAGTTGTGGTGTGATGTAGGTCTTCCAGTCCCGTAACATATATATATATAAAAAAAATATATATATATAAAAAAAATTATTTATATAATAAATTTTTTTTATATATACAAAATTTTTGTCCTGATCCCTTGGCACGATGAATTGCAACTAGCCAAGCTTTGATGATTTGAACCAATGTGTGTTGTAGGGAGACGCACATTTGTTGTTCAAAGGTAGGCTGTTTGCGATTCATCTTGCCAGGGGATCGGGACACAATTTCTGACCGCGAGTGTACCATGGATGTGTGTGTGTGTGTGTGTTTAGAGGCTTCTGATTCCTCCTGACTATGCCATGAAACAAGCTCCTTCCATATATGTGTGTGTGTTAGAGAGAGAGAGAATGTGTGTGTGTGTGTGTTAGAGAGAGAGAATGTGTGTTTGTGTGTGTGTTAGAGAGAGAATGAGTGTGTGTGTGTGTGTTAGAGAGAGAATGTGTGTGTGTGTGTGTTAGAGAGAGAGAGAATGTGTGTGTGTGTGTGTGTGTTAGAGAGAGAGAGAATGTGTGTGTGTGTGTGTTAGAGAGAGAGACAATGTGTGTGTGTGTGTGTTAGAGAGAGAGACAATGTGTGTGTGTGTGTGTTAGAGAGAGAATGAGTGTGTGTGTGTGTGTTAGAGAGAGAGAATGTGTGTGTGTGTGTGTTAGAGAGAGAGAGAATGTGTGTGTGTGTGTGTTAGAGAGAGAGAGAATGTGTGTGTGTGTGTGTTAGAGAGAGAGACAATGTGTGTGTGTGTGTGTTAGAGAGAGAGACAATGTGTGTGTGTGTGTGTTAGAGAGAGAATGAGTGTGTGTGTGTGTGTGTGTTTAGAGGCTTCTGATTCCTCCTACCCATGCCATGAAACAAGCTCCTTCCATATAGGTGTGTGAGAGAGAGAGAGAGAAAGAGTGTGTGTCAGAGGGAGAGACAATGTGTGTGTGTGTTTGGAGGCTTCTGATTCCTCCAAACTATTCCATAAAACAAACTCCTTCCATATAGAAGTGTTCTTACTCTTGCATTCTGTAAATAGAAATCAGAAAAAAAAAAAACAATACCACACATAGTTATTCACGGTAAATTTACAGAAGTACTGAGTTCACTATATTGTATATTTTAGTATCATTACCCACTATTTTGGACCATTCTAACACACTTTTCATCTATGGTGTTTCTCTCAGAAATGCCCCGTTTTACAAATATAATTTGGAAATTTGTTTGACCTAACCTGACCTAACCTAACCTGACCTGACCTGACCTGACCTAACCTAACCTAACCTAACCTGACCTAACCTAACCTAACCTGACCTAACCTAACCTAACCTAACCTGACCTAACCTAGACTACAGCAGACTACCGGGACCTAACCTGGGCAAACTACCGGGATATAACCAGTATAAACTATCATAAAGTGACCGGGGTAAATTCCCGGGACCTAGCCGGATGTGGTAACACTGCTCAGCCCTAGCCAAGAACACAGTACTTGTGTAATAATACCCTCATAATAAATAATGAATGAAGAATACAAATTACATTATTATTGAAGAATTTTTTATATAAAATTTTTTTTTATAAAAAAAAATTTTATATAAAAAATTTTATATAAAAAACTTTTTTTATATAAAAAAAATTTTTATATAAAATTTTTTTTTTATATAAAAATTTTGTTTATATAAAAACTTTTTTTATATAAAATTTTTTTTTATATAAATTTTTTTTTTATAAAAAAAAATTTTTTTATTATAAAATTTTTTTTATATAAAATTTTTTTTTATATAAAATTTTTTTTTATATAAAAAATTTTTTTATATAAAATTTTTTTTATATAAAATTTTTTTTATATAAAAATTTTTATATAAAAAAAATTTTATATAAAAAATTTTTTTATATAAAAAAAAATTTTATATAAAAAAATTTTTATATAAAAAAAAATGTTATATAAAAAAAAAATTTATAAAAAAAATTTTTATATGAAAAAAATTTTATATAAAAAAAAAATTTATATAAAAAAAATTTATATAAAAAAAATGTTTATATAAAAAAAAATTTATATAAAAAAAAATTTTATATAAAAAATTTTATATAAAAAAAAATTTTATATAAAAAAATATTTTATATAAAAAAAATTTTATATAAAAAAAGTTTTTATATAAAAAAAAATTTTATATAAAAATAAATTTTATATAAAAAACGTTTTTATATAAAAAAAGTTTTTTATATAAAAATTTTTATATAAAAAAAAATTTTATATAAAAAAATTTTTTATATAAAAAAAAAATTTATATAAAAAAAAATTTTATATAAAAAAAAAATTAATATAAAAAAAAATTTTGTAAAAAAAATTTTTATATAAAAAAATTTTTACATAAAAAAAAATTTATATAAAAAAAATTTTATATAAAAAAAAAATTTATATAAAAAAAAATTTTATATAAAAAAAATTTTATATAAAAAAAAATTTTATATAAAAAAAAATTTTATATAAAAAAAAATTTTATATAAAAAAAAATTTTATATAAAAAAAAATTTATATAAAAAAAGTTTTTATATAAAAAAAAATTTTATATAAAAAAGTTTTTTATATAAAATTTTTTATATAAAAATTTTTTTTATAAAAAAAATTTTTATATAAAATTAAATTTTATATAAAAAAAAATTTTATATAAAAAAAATTTTTATATAAAAAAAAATTTTATATAAAAAAACATTTTATATAAAAAAAAATTTATGTAAGAAAATTTTATATAAGAAAAATTTTTATATAAGAAAAAATTTTATATAAGAAAAAATTTTATATAAAAAAAATTTTTATATAAAAAAAAATTTTATATAAAAAAAAATTTATATAAAAAAAATTTTATATAAAAAAAAATTTTATATAAAAAAAATTTTATATACAAAAATATTTATATACAAAAATTTTTATATAAAAAAAAATGTTAAATAAAAAAAAAATTTATATACAAAAAATTTTATATAAAAAATGTTATATAAAAAAAATTTATATAAAATTTTTTATATAAAAAAATTTATATAAAAAAAATTTTATATAATTTTTTTTATTATATAAAAAAAAAAATTATATAAAAATTTTTTTTATATAAAAAATTTTTATATACAATTTTTTTATATATGTTACAAACCCAGTATATCCAGAGGTCGCCAAATTAATTAAAATGCAAAGTCGTAAAAACAATACGAAGTTTATTTTAACATTAAACACATTTATCCCAAGAACATCAAAACACCAGGAATTCATATATCCCAAACCATTCAACAACTCAGTAGATTGCCCAATAATAATAATAATAATACCACACTCAAGTTAAAGAGAATACAAAACTCTTACAATAACTTGACACCACGTAACTCTACACTAACAATAACAATAATAACTAATTATAATCCCGAGTTCTCGTAATACACCAGTAATACACCAGTAATACACTCGTAAGACACCAAACTTAATAATAATAATACTTAACTGAATTAATGCCAGTCTGATACAATTAGTCCAGTTACATAAGGGGGAGAAATGGGCCTCACACAGAACACTTCAATTTGAGAAATGCTGGAAGAATGACACTGAGCATTTTTTTTTTTTTTTCCTGGCCTATCGACCTTGGTGTTGGTCATTAAGGCCTTTTATTTTATTTTTTTATTTTTTTATTTTTTATTTTATTTATTTATTATTAATTTAATTTTAACTTTCTGCATATTATTTTATGCATTTATTATTATTATTATTATTATTATTATTATTATTATAATTATTATTATTATTATTATTATTATTATTATAATTATTATTATTATTACATTCAAACTTAAAATTAAACTTATATAGACACTGAGCACCGGCTTTTCTCGCTATATATATTCTTTGAGAAACCTAAGTCAGAACCACAACACTCCAGGATTGGCTATCTTGTAAACTTGTAATGATCCTTGATTGGTACAGACGGCCCAATATGTTAAAGAGGGAATCTGGACCTTCATAACACACTGTACACTCAAAAACCGACCAGGGCCGGTATTCACAAAGCATTTTAGAGTTTGGACTTGTTCGTATGTTTCAATTCTGACCTCACCATAGTGTTTCAGGTTCATTTCGAAGCAGTGAATGGTTTTGCTATTCTATTTGTGTGAGCTTTTATTAAGATTTCGAAGCAGTGCCGGGTCCTAGTCCTTGCCATGAATAAATGCTTACCAACAAAATTTTAAGTTAAGAGTGAACTTTGTTTTTGTGAATACTGCTCCAGGTCTTGGTCTCTCCTCGCATCCTTTTCGGGGTCGAACCAGGCAACGACCAGTTGTGGTGTGATGTAGGTCTTCCAGTCCCGTAACATATATATATTAAAAAAAAATTATTTATATAATAAATTTTTTTTATATAAACAAAATTTTTGTCGTGATCCCTTGGCACGATGAATTGCAACCAGCCAAGCTTTGATGATTGGAACCAATGTGTGTTGTAGGGAGACGCACAGTTGTTGTTCAAAGCTAGGCTGTTTGCGATTCATCTTGCCAGGGGATCGGGACACAATTTCTGACCGCGAGTGTACCATGGATGTGTGTGTGTGTGTGTTTAGAGGCTTCTGATTCCTCCTGACTATGCCATGAAACAAGCTCCTTCCATATATGTGTGTGTGTTAGAGAGAGAGAGAATGTGTGTGTGTGTGTGTTAGAGAGAGAGAGAGAGACAATGTGTGTGTGTGTGTGTTAGAGAGAGAGAGAATGTGTGTGTGTGTGTGTTAGAGAGAGAGAATGTGTGTGTGTGTGTGTTAGAGAGAGAGAATGTGTGTGTGTGTGTGTTAGAGAGAGAGAATGTGTGTGTGTGTGTGTTAGAGAGAGAATGAGTGTGTGTGTGTGTGTTAGAGAGAGAATGTGTGTGTGTGTGTGTTAGAGAGAGAGAGAATGTGTGTGTGTGTGTGTGTTAGAGAGAGAGAGAATGTGTGTGTGTGTGTGTTAGAGAGAGAGACAATGTGTGTGTGTGTGTGTTAGAGAGAGAATGAGTGTGTGTGTGTGTGTGTTTGGAGGCTTCTGATTCCTCCTACCCATGCCATGAAACAAGCTCCTTCCATATAGGTGTGTGAGAGAGAAAGAGAGAAAGAGTGTGTGTCAGAGGGAGAGACAATGTGTGTGTGTGTTTGGAGGCTTCTGATTCCTCCAAACTATTCCATAAAACAAACTCCTTCCATATAGAAGTGTTCTTACTCTTGCATTCTGTAAATAGAAATCAGAAAAAAAAACAATACCACACATAGTTATTCACGGTAAATTTACAGAAGTACTGAGTTCACTATATTGTATATTTTAGTATCATTACCCACTATTTTGGACCATTCTAACACACTTTTCATCTATGGTGTTTCTCTCAGAAATGCCCCGTTTTACAAATATAATTTGGAAATTAGTTTGACCTAACCTGACCTAACCTAACCTAACCTAACCTAACCTAACCTAACCTGACCTAACCTGACCTAACCTAACCTGACCTAACCTAACCTAACCTAACCTAACCTAACCTGACCTAACCTAACCTGACCTAACCTAACCTAACCTAACCTAACCTAGACTACAGCAGACTACCGGGACCTAACCTGGGCAAACTACCGGGATATAACCAGTATAAACTATCATAAAGTGACCGGGGTAAATTCCCGGGACCTAGCCGGATGTGGTAACACTGCTCAGCCCTAGCCAAGAACACAGTACTTGTGTAATAATACCCTCATAATAAATAATGAATGAAGAATACAAATTACATTATTATTGAAGAATACAAAACAAATAATAAATGAAGAATAACAAAGTAAGAATAAATAAATGACTGCAAAATAAATAATAAATTAAGAATAAAAAATTATATATATTTTGCATTCTATTTAATTTGAGCTTGAACAATGAAGCAGGGTTGGGTTATCATCCAAAGATACTGTACAGGTATGGAGAGTGACCAACAATCTATTATTATCTTATCCAATTGTGCATATTTGGGTTTGCTTGGTTAGGCTCCTTCCACACGAGAGGCAAAAAAACTGCGGGCAGACACTTTTACCAATAATGTGGGTGGGTGGTAGGCACAAGTGGTAAATGGCTGCCAGAGACCGTTTGATATGGTAACACTTGTATAAAGCGAGAGAATTTCACTGGGTTGCCCGTGCCTGCTGTCTTTTTGGCTCTCGTGTGGATGGGACTTAATATTAAGGGGGTGCTGTGGGTCGGGGGGGGTGCGGGAGTAGGGGGACAGGCTTTAGGGGGGTGCGGGAGTAAAGGACAGGCTTGGGGGAGAGTGACCATCAATCTATTATGGTACCGTATGTACAATTATATTATCCAGTTTACATTGTTTGGTTTGCTTGGTTAGTGAGTACAGTAGTTGCTTGTATCCAGTTTACATTGTTTGGTTTGCTTGGTTAGTGAGTACAGTAGTTGCTTGTATCCACTTTGACATTGTTTGGTTTGCTTGGTTAGTGAGTACAGTAGTTGCTTGTATCCAGTTTACATTGTTTGGTTTGCTTGGTTAGTGAGTACAGTAGTTGCTTGTATCCAGTTTACATTGTTTGGTTTGCTTGGTTAGTGAGTACAGTAGTTGCTTGTATCCAGTTTACATTGTTTGGTTTGCTTGGTTAGTGAGTACAGATAGTTGCTTGTATGATATGGTTCGTATAAATTGTGTAATGTGTGCAAGTCCACAAG
>JAWQEG010007120.1:67500-77142 GCA_033782935.1 Petrolisthes cinctipes
AGTGTAGTTGTACAAGAGACTTAACAACCTTTATTATTCACTGTGTTCATCCTTACATCAACTACTACTACTACTACTACTACTACAAGAACAACAACTACTACTACTACAACTGCTACTACTACTACTACTACTACTACTGCTGCTACTACTACTACTACTGCTGCTACTACTACTACTACTACTACAACTACTACTACAACTACTACTACAACTACAACTACTACTACTACTACCAGTTAATGTGAGTGTTTTATCGAGTTACTGTGTGTGTACACGTGTGTGTGTGTGTGTGTGTGTGTGTGATGTTTCTCTCTTCACACACACACAGGTAATATAACAACAGTAACATATTGTGTGGGTGTGTGTGTGTGTGTGTGATGTTTCTCTCTGCACACACACACACAAAATGTTAATGTCGTTATAAAAACTGTGTGTGTGTGTGTATTTGTCACACACACAAAATGTAATATTGTTGTTATAATATCTGTGTGTGTTTGTTTTGTCACACACACACACACACACACAGTATTATTATAATATTTGTCTGTGTGTGTGTGTGATATCTCTCTCTCTCCCAAGCCTGTCCCCTGCTCCCGCACCCCCCTAAACCCCTCCCAAGCCTGTCCCCCTATTCCCGCACCCCCCTAAACCCCTCCCAAGCCTGTCCCCTACTCCCACACCCCCTTAAACCCCTCCCAAGCCTGTCCCCTACTCCCGCACCCCCCTAAACCCCTCCCAAGCCTGTCCCCTACTCCCGCACCCCCCTAAACCCCTCCCAAACCTGTCCCCCTACTCCCGCACCCCCCTAAACCCCTCCCAAGCCTGTCCCCCTATTCCCGCACCCCCCTAAACCCCTCCCAAGCCTGTCCCCCTACTCTTGCACCCCTAAAAAAAACCCCAAGCCTGTCCCCCTATTCCCTCACCCCCCTAAACCCCTCCCAAGCCTGTCCCCCTACTCTTGCACCCCTAAAAAAAAAACCCAAGCCTGTCCCCCTATTCCCGCACCCCCTTAAGAAGCCCCTCCGGTTGTTTTTTTTTTTTTTTTTTTTTTTTTTTTTTATGAGCCTCTGAAGTATATATTTCCATAATGGAATTTTCAATTTGACAAACCTTCTCTCCTCACCTTCCATTTCTCTCACTTCTCCTCCATGTTTGTCAAAGTATAATAATAATAATAATAATTGTAATATAATTGTAGTATAATATAATAATAATAATAATAATTGTAGTATAATATAATAATAATAATAATAATAATATAATATAATTGTAGTATAATATAATAATAATATAATAATAATAATAATATAATAATATAATATAATTGTAGTATAATATAATAATAATAATATAATAATGTAGTAATTCTAAAATAATTAATTAGATTGTATTTTGTTACAGATTTGTGGATAGCAGTTGTACAAGAGAATCAATAACAACAACTATAACAACTACTACTACTACAAATTGTGAGTGTTTTATGGAGTTACTGTGTGTGTGTATTTTGTCACACACACACAAAATATGTTAATTGTTGTTATAAAATTATCACTGATGTTATTATAATATTTGTCTGTGTGTATGTGTGTGTGATATCTCTCTCACACACACAGACAGACAGTATTATAACATCATCAATAATTTTTACTTACTTTTAGGTATGTAATTATCACTGATGTTGTTATAATATTTGTCTGTCTGTGTGTGAGAGAGATATATATATATATCTTTCTCTCACACATACACACAGACAAATATTATATCAATAATTTTTACTTGAAATTTTACTTACTTTTATGTATGTAATTACCGGTTATTATAATATTTGTCTGTCTGTGTGTGAGTAATATCTCTCTCACACACACACACACACACACACACAGACACACAGTATTATAGCATCAATAATTTTTACTTAAACCCTACATTCTTTTATGTATGTAATTATAATATTTGTTTGTTTGTGTGTGTGTGATATTTCTCACACAGACAAATATTATAATAACATCAATAATTTTTAATTGAACCCTACACCCTTACAGGTATAAATTAAGTTAATTATTTACCTGGTGGAATGACAATTATGTTAATTAATAATATAGAGGTTTTTTAATAAAGTATACTAATTAATATGTATTTAATTTTTATTTCCTGTTATTATACACTATATTATATTAGAGGTTTTGTTCTTGTGTGTTCTCCTGTTGTTGTTGTTCTCTCTCTTGTGTTGTTGTTCTCTTGTTCTTCTCCTCTTCTCTCTCGTGTTGTTCTCTTCTCTCGTGTTCTTCTCTTCTAGTGTTCTCTTGTGTTCTCCTCGTCTCTTCTTAATACACACCTGTAAAGTAGAGAGATTAATTAGTGTTAATACAGAGTACAATATAGTCAATTCTCATTTTACACTTGTATATTGGGTGTGTAATGAAACTGTGTACAGAAAACCCTCATTGTACAGTACACTTGTATATTGGGTGTGTAATGAAACTGTGTACAGAAAACCGTCATTGTACAGAACACTGGTATTATGTGTGTGTAATATAGTGTACAATAAGTGTTTACAGTACATACATTCATTACACACACACACTATTTCACATACATAATGCCAGTGTAAAATGAGAATTGACTGTATATTGCTACATACAGTACAGTCGGCCTCAATAATTCCTATACACCAATGTAAAATTTTTTTAAAACATTAATTTCCATAAACACCAAAATTATCTTCTCCCTATTCCCACAAACCCTAACCCCCCCCCAAGCCTGTCCCCCTACTCCCGCACCCCCCTAACCCCCGCACCCCCCTAACCCCCGCACCCCCCAATCCTGTCCCCTACTCCAACACCCCCCTAAACCCCCCCCCCCCAAGCCTGTCCTTTTGTAAAACATTAATTTCCATACACCAAAATTATCTAGTAATAATATTGGACTACTATTTGAATAAGTCAGTAAAATAAAGACCCCTTATTTATAACCAATGCTCTGTGTATGAATTCCTAAGGCCGACTGTACATACATACATACATACAAACTGTATATTATATAAATCATACTGGGCAATTAGGTTGATCTTAAGGGGAGATTATCTTATTGGTAAATTGGAATAATAATAATAATAATAAAAATAATAATAATTAAAAAAAAATAAAAAAATAGTAATAATGATAATAAAAATAATAATACAATAATAACCTAACTCTACCAGAAAACAGATACCTTCAATGGTACTAATAATAATTTAGGGATGTGTTTCATGGTATAGTTTGGAGGAATCAGTAGTACTCAATAATAGAAATAAAAATAATAATAATAATAAAGGTTTAAAGGTGCACCAATGAGTGTGAGTCAATGGTACAGAGTGTAGCAACACACTGTGTGTATGAAACACAACTATAACAACACATCACAAGGATGATGAGTGGCCCAAACACCTCTCCACCTACATGAGGCCAGAGTCAGCCTCGGCTATGGTTGCGTAAGCAGGAAGACCTCAGACAGCTGACTCAAACCCCCCACCCCTTGCTCACAGGGGTGGTAACCTCTGGCATCAGTAAAAGATTTTTAATAATAAAAATAATAATAATAAAAATAAAAATATTAATAAAAATAATAATAATAATAATAATAATAAAAATAAAAATAATAATAATAATAATCTCTTTTAAGTGAATTGGAAGGCTACTGATTCCTCCTAACTATCACAAGCAACAACCACAAATATAACAATGTAATTCCATGAACACTTACAGTTGTTGGTGTTCCTTGTTTTGCTTGTACTGTTGTTGTTGATGTAGTTGTTGTGTTGTTCTCTTCTCTCTCGTGTGTTCTCTTCTCTCTCATGTGTTCTCCTCTTCTGTCTCTTGTGTTCTCTTCTCTCTCTAGTGTTCTCCTCTTCTCTCTACACACCTGTAAAGTATACAGATTAATTAGTGTTAAGGTGGTGCAGGAATAAGGGGGGACAGGGTTTCTAAAACCCTTCAATTTTCATACACGATCACGGTCCTTAATTAAGGGGAGATTCTATTGTTGGTAAATTGGAAGGCAACTGATTCCTCCTAACACTACCAGAAAACAGACATCTTCAATGGTACTAATAATAATTTAGGGATGTGTTTGGAGGAATCAATAATAATAATAATAATAATAATAATAATAATAATAATAATAATAATAATAATAATAATAATAAAAATAATAAAAATAATAATAATAATAATAATAAAAATAATAATAATAATAAAAATAATAATAATAATATTAAAAATAATAAATAAAAATAATAAAAATAATAATAATAGAAATAATAATAAAAATAATAATAATAAAAATAGTAATAATAATATTATCTCAAGTGAATTGGAAGGCTACTGATTCCTCCTAACTATTTTTCCAAGCAACAGAACAAACACCATTATTTTTGTTCATCTGGTCCTGTTTTCTGACATTATTATTATTGTTATTATTATTTTTATTGGTTGTTATTATTATTTCTATTATTATTATTATTATTGTTATTATATTATTATTATCATTATATTTATTATTATTATTATTGTTGTTGTTTCCTGACATACTTTGGAGGAATCAAGACACTCCAATGTAACAAAACTGTATAAACCTTTTCAAATGAACAACAAGAACTTAAAGAGAAGTATACATTTGGTACACTGGAGTGCTTTGATTCCTCCAAAATATGTCAGGAACCTACATTGCTCAAGAAGATAAAACCACACCTGGATTCAAGGCAGCTAAAGATCATCTGACACTTCTTTAGGTTAGGTTAGGTTAGGTTAGGTTAGGTTAGGTTAGGTTAGGTTAGGAATGCAGAAGGTGAGGTAAAGTTAAAGCCTATGTTAATCTATCAAAGTGAAAATCCACGAGCATTAAAGAACATAGCTAAGAACCAGCCAGCTGCCTGTAATCTGGTGATGCAACAAAAAGAAAGAAAAGAAAGAGTCGATTGAAAGCGTGGATGACGAGCTATTTCTATCTATCTATCTATAGCTCCGATGCCTCGCTCCCTCCGGGAACTCCCCCCAAGGGGGTGGCCACGGCAGAAGTGTCTCCAGTTCTCCCTGTTCCAACACTCCCTCCTTACTTGGTCCATCCCTACTCTACCCCTCATGTTTCTCTCCTTTACATACTCTTCCACTCTGTTCTGCCATCTGACCGGAGGTCTGCCTCTCACACCAGGTCCCACAACTTCACTTCCATACACCTTCTTTACAAATTCCTCGCCTTGCATTCTCTCCACATGTCCAAACCATCTCAATGTATCACGTTTCACTCTCTCAACCACTCCACACTCAATGCCAATTGCCTTCTCACTCATACCACATCTCTCATACACACTCTCATTACTTTCTCCATCCCATCTAGTAAGTCCACATGCTCCTCTCAAGTAACTCATTTCCACAGCACCTATTCTAGACTGATGCGCCCTACTCCATGTCCATGTCTCCGACGCATATGTCAGTGTTGGCAGGATTATACTATTTCGTAGTCCCCTTTTCACTTCCATACTCACACTTCTACCCTTCATAAATTCTCCATAAATTCTCAACACCTCTGTCATAGCTTTCCTATCAACTCTATCGTATGCCTTCTCCAAATCCATGAAGGCAGCATACAACTTCTTACCCTTCCCAATATATTTCTCAACTATTCTCAACGAGCTATTTATTTGAAGATTACCTGAAAGGCTACTTCTCCAACTTTGCAACAAAATATTGTGAAGAAAATAACTTGAGAAACAAAGTGTTATTGCTAGTGGACAATGCAGAAAATGGTGTTATAAACAGTATATTTTTAATAAAAGAACAATGAATGTTAAAATGTACTTAGTTTTCACTCATTTAAGTTAAGTGCTGTTGTTTCTTTCATTAACAGAGAATGTGGTGCATGTGTCCAATCATCTATATTCATTGTCATTTTCAAAATAAAATTTTTATAACATTTCTTTGTTTGATTATTCTTATTAAGAGATACAAAATGATTTCTGGAGGATATAAATAACACATCAGTATAGATGTTACTAGTTCAACTGTGAATAACTTAATACGGCATATGAACGAAAATAAAAGAAATGACACGTAGTTGAAAGGGGAAGATGGAAAGATTTCACTACTTTCCAGTACAAAATACAATTCTGTAGTGTTCTACTATGCTTTTTTGTAATATGAGGTGGTATTTACATAGTGTTAGGAATACATCTAGCCATATCTAGTTATTTTATACGGGGAAAATGGATCAGTTGAACCAAGATTCACGTAACGAAAGCCTTATATCAGAATGTATCCCTTACATTGAATGGGGACTTACTGTACACACAAACACACTCACCAACAACACAACATACACACAAACACACTCACCAACAACACAACATACACACAAACACACTCACCAACAACACAACATACACACAAACACACTCACCAACAACATACACTCTGTGAATGTCTGTCTGTCCAGGATGTAACACAACACTACATTCCATTAAACACATTATGGAAGACTGTAATACACACAAACACACTCACCAACAACACAAAATACACTCTGTGAGGGCACTGTGGAAAAGCCTGGTTCAGGAGGTGGGGGCTGCTGGGCCAGGTGATGGTTGGTTCAGGAGGTGGGGGTTGCTGGGCCAGGTGATGGTGGGGGGAGGTGGGGGTTGCTGGGCCAGGTGATGGTGGGGGGAGGTGGGGGCTGCTGGGCCAGGTGATGGTGGGGGGAGGTGGACTGCCAGTTGCTTCACATACCAACACAATCAATGCTCTTCCCAGCCAAGCCAGACACTCTTTCTTGGACATTGGCACCTTCAATCCTTGCTGCTACTAAAAGGAAAAAAATATAAACATGTAGTGGATGGTTGCAAAAGTACTGATACACATTATATTATACAGATAATGAATGTCCCACAGACCTCACCACCCACGTCACACACAGAGTCACCTTCAGCTATGTCTGTGTAAGTAGGAAGACCTCAGACAGCTTCAGCTATGTCTCTGTAAGTAGGAAGACCTCAGACAGCCGACTCAAACCCCCAACCCCTTCGCTTACAGGGGTGGTAACTTCTGGCATCAGTGAAAGATTTTTACAGTGTGTTCCGAGCAAGGATCAAACACTGTACTACAGAAACTGGAGCCGAGCACTCTACCACTGTGTTATAATAATCCATCTAATACTTCAAATAAGAAATATAGTATAAAAACAACTACTGGTACTGTAACACCATAAATAAATACTAATACTCATAATGAAAACTCAATAGGCTATATAAATGTATGTAAAAAATTGCCTTCCAATACAGTTAGTCTGTTGTGAGATTAGTTAGCATTGATAACATTATAAACTAACTTATGGTTATATTATTATGTCATGATAAAGTGTTACTATATAAGAAAATAATGAGTAATTATATACAACTGTTGAGACAGATAGATAGATAGATAGATAGATAGATACATAGACAGACAGACAGACAGACAGACAGACAGACAGACAGACAGACAGACAGACAGATATAGACAGATAGATAGATAGATAGATAGATAGATACATAGACAGACAGACAGACAGACAGACAGATAGATAGAGATAGACAGATAGATAGATAGATAGACAGACAGACAGACAGACAGATAGACAGATAGATAGATAGACAGATAGATAGATAGTGAGTTAGATAGAGAGATAGAGAGAGAGAGAAAGAAAGAGAGGGAGGAAGAAAGAAAACATGATGAAATAAGGACAGAGGAAGAAAAAAAGAGGGCTAGGGGAAGAAAAAGGGAGAGAGGGGACGAAAAAGAGAGATAGGATAAAAAAGGGAGAAAAAGAGAGAGGAAGAAAAAGAGAGGAAGAAAGAGAGAGGAAGAAAGAGAGAGAGAAAGAGAGAGGAAGAAAGAGAGAGAGAAAGAGAGAGGAAGAAAGAGAGAGAGGAAGAGAGAGAGAAAAAGAGAGAGGAAGAAAGAGAGAAAAAGAGAGGAAGAAAGAGAAAAAGAGAGAGGAAGAAAGAGAGGAAGAAAGAGAGAGAAAGAAAGAGAGAAAGGAAGAAAGAGAGAAAGGAAGAGAAAAAAAAAGAGGAAGAAAGAATAATATTCATCTAATAAATACAAGCAGCAATTACTGACTAGTCAAAACAACAACAACAACAACAACATAATAACAAAACATGAAAATATTCAATATCAATTTGTTAGAGTTACCTATAGGTGGATGATTAATTATTATTGTCCGTGACTGTACATAGACACAAGATCATTGATATGGAATAAAGTTGGGGCCAAAATTGATATCTTGCAATATTTAATACCAGCAGAATTTATTGAGTGAAAATTATGAGAGTAAAAACCATCTACCATTACTCATATTTCTCATATTACTCCTATTTCCCCTTCTGACATACCAGAAGAGGCTGGATGGAACCATTGTGGATGCCTGTCCGGGATGCAACACAACACCCCATTCTATTAAACACATTATTGAAGACTGCAATACACACAAACACACTCACCAACAACACAACATACACTCTCTGAGGGCACTGTGGGAAAGCTCGGTTCAGGCCATGACCTTCCTCAGGAGCTCGGGGCTGCTCGGCCAGACACCTTGAGGAACTTCAACAACAACAAAAGGTCTCCCCTGGAAAAGAATATGAGTGTTAGACCAGTAGAAAGGAAACACATAAAGTACTGTTACAACTTGGTAAGGATAGAACTGTGAGACTTCATCATTAACAATATTTTCCCTCTACCACATCCTGGCCTGTTCTGTCTGTTTCTCTTCCTATTTCTTCTTCTTCTGGGTAGCTGGTGAGATCACTCAATTGGGTGACACAACAAGGGAGGCAACTGTTGATGGGTTTGTTGGCTCAGGGGTACAGACACAATCAAATATCCACCCACACTTTCCTTCCATCCTAGTAAATATCTTGGTAATAAAAAACAACACCTGTATGATTTTGCACCACCTCATAATAATAATAACAATAATAATAATAATATCCACCCACACTTTCCTTCCATCGTAGTAAATATCTTGGTAATAAAGAACAACACGTGTATGATTTTGAACCATCTCAAAATAATAATTGAGGGGGTTGAGTTGACGTAAGGTGTTGTTGTATGATTATATTTTGATATGATACTGATTTACTTATATATAAATTACCGAAAAAGTAATCTCCCAGGATATAATTGAGTGTTGTAAGTGTGTAGAGTATTCATCATGTCTCCTAATAAACCACCAAAGAAGCCCACTAAGATGTTGAGACCTCATAAGACATTAAATCTGGCCCAGAAACTAGCTAACTATATTGGATAAGTTTGAGAAGGGTGTATGTATGTGTGAGTAATTTAATGATGGAATATGGTGTTGGCCAGTCTACAATCTATGACGTGAAGTACAGCCACAATCAAATATCCACCAACACTTTCCTTTCATCATGCAAATAAATCAGTATAATATCTAAATATAATCATACAACAACACCTTCAATTATTATTATTATGAGGGTGGTGCAATATCATACACGTGTTATTCTTTATTAACAAGATATTTACTATGATGTAAGGAAAGTGTTGGTAGATATATGATTGTGGAAGTACAAAGACCATCAATTACATACCTACACAACAC
>JAWQEG010007121.1:0-24909 GCA_033782935.1 Petrolisthes cinctipes
TCCATCCTTCCAAACCTCTTCCTTTCTCCTCCTATCCTTCCCTTCCTTCCTCCTTTCTCTCCCATCCTTCCATTCCTTCATCCTTTCTCTCTCATCCTTCCCTTCCTTCATCCTTTCTCTCCTATCCTTCCAAACCTCTTCCTTTCTCTCTCATCCTTCCCTTCCTTCATCCTTTCTCTCCATCCTTCCCATCCTTCCCTTCCTCTCCTATCCATCCATCCTCTTCCTTTCTCTCCTATCCTTCATCCTTCCCTTCCTTCATCCTTTCCTCTTCCATCCCTCCCCTTCCTCCTTTCTCTCCCATCCTTCCCTTCCTCTCCTATCCTTCCATCCTCTTCCTTTCTCTCCTATCCTTCCATCCTTCCATCCCTCTCCTTTCTCTCCTATCCTTCCATCCTTCCAAACCTCTTCCTTTCTCTCCTATCCTTCCCTTCCTCCTTTTCTCTCTTCCATCCTTCCATCCTTCCCTTCCTTTCTCTCCTATCCTTCCATCCTTCCAAACCCTCCTTTCTCTCCACTCTTATCAATTCTTCCTCCTCTTTTCTCTCCTATCCTTCCATCCCCTTCCTTTCTCTCTCTCATCCTTCCCTTCCTTCATCCTTTCTCTCCCATCCTTCCATCCTTCCATTTCTCTCTTCCATCCTTCCAAAACCTCTTCCTTTCTCTCTCATCCTTCCCTTCCTTCCTCCTTTCTCTCCTATCCTTCCATCCTCTTCCTTTCTCTCCCATCCTTCCATCCCTCCTTTTCTCTCTTCCATCCTTCCATCCTTCCTTTTCTCTCTCCATCCTTCCCTTCCTCCTTTCTCTCCCTCTTATCAATTCTTCCTCCTCTTTTCTCTCCCATCCTTCCCTTCCTCCTTTTCTCTCTCCCATCCTTCCATCCTTCCAAATCCCTCCATCCTCTCTTCCCATCCTCTCCCAACCAACACTTTCTACAACCACTACGTTCTCCCCCCCTCTCCCAGCACCCTCCCCCCGGCCCCCCCTCCCCCCCCCGCCCACGCACGCCCTCATGACCCCTGCAACCTTTTCACCAGCAGGGTGTGGGGGTGGGGGGGGCGTGGGGGTAGGGGGGGAGAGGGACATTCTTTGAGGAGAGGTAGAAGTAGTCAGGATTGAGAGAGAGAGGAGAGAGAGAGAGAGAGAGAGAGAGAGAGAGAGAGAGAGAGAGAGGACATTCTTAGAGAGAGAGAGAGAGAGAGAGAGAGAGAGAGAGAGACATTCTTAGAGGGAGAGGTAGAAGTTAGTGAGGATTGAGAGAGTGAGAGAGAGAGAGAGAAAGTGAAGTGAGGGTTGGAGAAAGAAGGGTGAATTAAGATATGGAGGTGACGTGAGTGAGTGAGTGAGTGAGTGAATGAGAGCGAGTAGAAGGACGAGTGAAAAGAGTGAGTGAGTGAGTGAGTAAATGAGAGCGAGTAGAAGGATGAGTGAAGAGGGTGAGTGAGTGAGTTTATAAGGAGTGGAGTGAGTGAGTGAGTGCGTGAGTGAGCGAGTGGGGTAAGGAAAGGGATGAGTGAGTAAGCGAGTCAGTATATGCTTTGTGAGTGAGTGAGTGAGTAAAAACAGGGTGAGTGAGTGAGTGAGTAAGTGAGTAAGTGTCAGAGTTTATGAGGAGAGTTGAGGCCGTGTATCAACCCTCATGTCAAACACACACACACACACACACACACACACACAGAGAGAGAGAGAGAGAGAGAGAGAGAGAGAGAGAGAGAGAGAGAAGAGAGAGAGAGAGAGAGAGACAGGGACAGAAACACAGAGAGAGAGAGAGACACACACACGCACAGACAAATACAGAGAGAGAGAGAGAGAGAGAGAGAGAGAGAGAGAGAGAGAGAGAGACAGAGACCCAGAAAATACAGAGAGAGGGAGAGAGAGACACCTAGAAATACACACACACACACACACACACACACACATTCTGTCTCTCTCTGTCTCTCTCTCTTGACCTCGTCTGTGCCAGCCTGCCTAACACGGACTAATGACTCATTATTCCTAACTTCAGTACAGGAGGCTACCCTAACTCTCTCTCTCTCTCTCTCTCTCTCTCTCTCTCTCTGTATTTCTTGGTGTCTCTCTCTGTATTTCTCTCTCGCGAAGATTGGAACGAGTGCAAGCCAGGGCAACCAAACTTATACCCTCTCTTAGACACAAGAGCTATAAAGATCGGTTGGTAGAACTCGATCTGTTCTCTTTGGAAACCCGGAGACTGCGTGGTCAGCTTATCGAAGTGTTTAAAATACTACGAGGCTTTGACAATGTAGACTACAGGACATTTTCCAACTCAGTGAGGGCACAACTAGGAATCATGGCTACAAACTTGAACTGAAGCGATACAACCGTGATCTGTGTGGTAAGTTCTTTACATACAGCATCTGCGGTACTTGGAACGCGCTTCCTGCTGATGTGGTCAACAGCAACTCTGTGGATCAGTTCAAGTCCAGATTAGACAAAGCCTTAAACCACCGTCTAGGTGTTTAAGCCGTTGTGCGAGTGTTCCTTGATGGTTTCACATGACACATTCGAGGACGGTCGCCTACTTGCGCAACTAAACCCACAGGTACCCTCTTTGTATGGATCGTAAGGTCCCCTAGGGTACTTCTTTTCCTTGTAACTCCTTGTAACTCTCTCTCTCTCTCTCTGTATTTCTGGGTGTCTCTCTCTCTGTATTTCTCTCTCTCTCTCTCTCTCTCTCTCTCTCTCTCTCTCTCTCTCTCTCTCTCTCTCTCTCTCTCTCTCAAAAGACCAAAAACACACACACACACACACACACACACACACACACACACACACACACACACACACATATTCTCTCTGTCTCACCCACCCAATTGTCCCATACTCTCTCTCTCTCTAACTCTCTCTCTCAAATGACCAAAACACACACACATACACATATTTTCTCTGTCACACACACACACACACACACACACACACACACACACACACACACACACACATTCTCACTGTCTCATCCACCCAATTGACCCACCCACCCACACACACACAAACACACACACAACTAACACACATACACACACACACAATCTTTCTATCACACCCATCCAACTAACCAACACACACACACTACTAAACAACACACACACACTACTAAACAACACACACACACACACACACACACACACACACACACACACACACACACAACTAACACACATACACAAACACACACAATCTTTCTATCTCACCCATCCAACTAACCAAAACACACACACACACAACTAACACACATACACATACAATCTTTCTATCTCACCCACACACACAACTAACCAACACACACACACACACACACACACTACAGCAATCAACACCAACAACAACAACAGCAACAAGATCAACAACAACAGTTTCCTAAATTGATAACAGATTGCCGGAAAATGGTAGTTTGCTGACCTGCTATTATCACCTGTAGAGTTACCTGTGGGGGGGGGGGGTGCCGAGGGGGGAGTGGGGAAGATTGGGGGTGTGCCGAGGGGGGAGTGGGGGGTGGAAGGGGGAGAGTGGATGGGAGAATGGGGGGGGGGTGCCAAGGGGGAGTGGGGTGGGGGTGTACCGATGGGGAAGGGGGGGAGTGGGAGAGTGGGGGGGGTGCGCCGAGGGGGATGGGGGGAGAGTGGGGGGGGTGTGCCAAGGGGGGAGTGGGAGTGGGGTGGTATGTGTGCCGAGGGGGGGGGGAGTGGGGAGAGTAGGGGGTGCACCAAGGGGGGAGTGGTGGGGGGTGCACCGAGGGGGGGAGGGGGAGAGTGGGGGGGTGCGTGGACCGAGGGGGGATCGAGAGAGTGGGGGTAGGGGGGTGCGTGGAACCCTTAATAGTATACCGTACTTACCGTCATGAGGTGTTGTGTTATATCCGGAAAGAAGCCAAATTGTGACAGATGACATGGGTTGTATTTTACACCTCATAAGTTATCCACAAAAGATGGTCTGTGTGGTTGGTTGGTAGGCTGGTTGGTTGGTTGGTTGGTTGGTTGTTTGGTTGGTTGGGTAGTTGGTTGGTTGGGTAGTGGTTTAGTTGACTGGTTGGTTTGGCTAGTTGGTTGGTTGGGTAGTTGGGTAGTTGGTTGGTTGGTTGTTGGTTGTGTTTAGTTGGTTGGTTGGTTAGCTGGTTGGTTGGTTGGTTGGTTAGTTGTTTAGTTGGCTGGTTGGTTGGTTAGTTGTTTAGTTGGCTGATTGACTGGCAGGCTGGCTAGTTGGTTGGCTAGTTGGTTGACTGACTGGTAGGCTGGCTGGCTGACTAGTTGGTTGGCTGATTGGTTGGTTGGCTAGTTGTTTGGTTGGTTAGTTGTTTGGTTGGCTAGTTGGTTGGTTGGTTGACTGGTAGGTTGGCTAGTTGGTTGGGTAGTAGGTTGACTGGTTGGTTGGCTAGTTGGTTGACTGACTGGTAGGCTGGGTGGCTGACTAGTTGGTTGGCTAGTTGGTTGGTTGGTTGACTGGTAGGCTGGCTAGTTGGTTGGGTAGTAGGTTGACTGGTTGTTGGCTAGTTGGTTGACTGACTGGTAGGCTGGGTGGCTGACTAGTTGGTTGGCTAGTTGGTTGGTTGGCTAGTTGTTTGGTTGGGTAGTTGGTTGGTTGGTTGACTGGTAGGCTGGCTAGTTGGTTGGGGTAGTAGGTTGACTGGTTGGTTGGCTAGTTGGTTGACTGACTCGTAGGCTGGCTGGCTGACTAGTTGGTTGGTTGGGTAGTTGGTTGGTTGGCTAGTTGGTTGGTTGGTTGACTGGTAGGCTGGCTAGTTGGTTGGGTAGTAGGTTGACTGGTTGGTTGGCTAGTTGGTTGACTGACTGGTAGGCTGGGTGGCTGACTAGTTGGTTGGCTAGTTGGTTGGGTGGCTATTTGTTTGGTTGGCTAGTTGTTTGGTTGGCTGACTGGCTAGTTGGCTAGTTCTGTGTGTATAGAGATAGGATTAAAAGATAATAATAATAATAATAATAATGTGTGTGTGTGTGTGTGTGTGTGTGTGTGTACCTCGTCGTTTTCTTCTTCAGTAACGTGAGTATTTTGTGATTTTTGGAATTGTGGACTTTCTGTTTCCATGTTAATTTGTGTGTTGTTATATTGGACTTTTTTGTGTGGGAAAATTAATTCAAGCAGAAGAAACTTTAGTATAGAAATTAATTTGATAATCTTACTATAATTCTGAGTTTGATAATAAGTCAATATATTAATTTTTATATTCATTGTATTAATAGTAGTAGTAGTAGTATTATATTATGTTTATCTTACTGTAATTCTAAGTATAAATATGAGTTGTTATTTTTATTCATAGTAGTAGTAGTAGTAGTCAGAGTATATTGAAAAATTGATTATCTTATTATAATTCTAAGTATAAATAGGAGAGAGAGAGAGAGAGAGAGAGAGAAAATGGAGGTTGAAGGTAGGCTATGCTGAGAGAGAGAGAGAGAGAGAGAGAGAGAGAGAGAGAGGTGGATGAAAATGGAGGTGGAAGGAAGGCTAGCAGAGAGAGAGAGATAGGATGAAAATGGAGGTGGAAGGTAGGCTATGCTGAGAGAGAGAGAGAGAGAGAGAGAGAGAGAATGGTGCAGAGAGAGGCGTGTGTGTGTGTGTGAGGGGAGAGAGAGAGAGAGAGAGAGAGAGAGAGGGGGGATGGTGGTGGTAAAGAGAGGCGTGTGTGAGTGTGTGTGTGTGTGTGTGTGAGGGGCAGGGAGGGTGGGCGCGAGAAGTGTGAGTTGTGGTGGCTGTGTTCAGGGAATGGGTGACAGTCAGTGCGGTGCTGGAGGGAGAGGTGAGGGAGAGGTGGAGGAATGAGGGAGAGGCGCGTGAGAGGTAGGAGGGAATGAGGGAGGGATGCGGGAGGCGGAGGAATGAGGGAGAGGTGGAGGAATGAGGGAGGAGTGCGTGTAGAGGTGGAGGGATGAGGGAGGGGTGCGTGAGAGGTGGAGGAATGAGGGAGAGATGGAGGAATGAGGGAGGGGTGAGGGAGAGTGGAGGAATGAGGGAGAGAGAGGAGGAAGATTGAGAGTGGAGTGCGTGAGAGGTAGAGAAATAAGGGAGAGGTAGAGAAATGGGGGACGGAGGAATGAGAGTGAAATGTGTGAGAGGTATATGGTAGGGTTAGGAAGGTGTGACAAAACCGCCATGTATAGTTACCAAGAACAACAACAACAATAATAACATATTGTGAAAATGCTCCTGACTCGACAATAAGAGAGAGAGAGAGAGAGAGAGAGAGAGAGAGAGAGAGAGAGAGAGAGCGAAAAGAGAACGGAGAGAGAGAGAGAGAGAGAGAGATGAGAGAGAGAGAGCTTGTAATTGCATGATATCGCCTGTTTACTGTACATTATCTTCCTTCATTTGGTCAGTCTTGGGGCTTATAGTACCTCCAACCTCCAGCATATTTTCAGAGAGTCAAATAATACGGGAAAAAATAATACATCAAAAATCAGGCCTATAAACGAAGATCGAAGGACGGTAAACAAAGGAAGTAGATGGAAGTGTGACAGACCCATTCCAAGTGATATTATACAGCTGTATAGTTTAATTTATAGGAGTTTTGTATTTGTATTTTCTTTCAGGGGAGACCAAAGCAAGCAGTTGTGGCTGAGGGTTGACTGTGGTAGATTAGATTGGTTGTATCAAGGTCATATCAAGCCTGGTACAGCCACAATCAAATATCCACTGACACTTTCCTTCCATCTTACTTAGTTAATAAATATCTTAGTAATAAAGATCAACACGTGTATGATTTTGCAGCATCTCATAATAATATTTGAGGCGGTTGAGTTGACGTAAGGTGTTGTATGATTATATATTGATACGATACTGATTTATTTGCAACATGAAAGGAAAGTATCGATGTTTATTTGATTGTGGCTGTACATACATTGTTGGAAAATCTGGAGCATCTGATTCCTCTAAACTATTCTAAGCAACAGCAGACCACCATAATTTTTGCTCAGCTGGTTCCGTTTCCTGGAAGTATAATATATTTTGGAGGAATCAAGACGTTCTAATGTACCCAAAACAAAACATCAAAAGAGTACGGTACTTTTCCCTTAAGTAAGCGCCTACATCCTGATTAGAGATACACGTAGCAAGCGGCCCTCAAACAGAATACATTTCGGGGAATACTCTGGTGGAGGTGGTAGTGGTGGTGGTGGTGGTGTGAGACAAGGTACACACACACACACACACACATATACACTCTCCAAGGTACAAATACTCACACGCTGCCTGTCTGCCTCCACGATTTCTCAGTTTTTATTGGCCCCAACTGACTAAAAGGCGATCACCTATTGTGTGCTTCTCTATATGCAGTTACAAATGTTTGCGTAGAGATTTGCATATACGCTGCCTAATATTATTGTCCATCCATGGCTGACACACACACACACACATACAGAGAGTGAGACACAAGGGGCCAGAGGGGTTGCCAGGCGCCTTCACTTGCTTCAATTATTTACCGGTGCCGTACTTTGAACCCGGCCCTACTAAGTGAGGTGCAGAATTTGTCTCGTCACTTACTCAGCTCCTGTGACTACTAAACACCGTATTCCTATGGTCGGATTTCACGGATGGAACTCGCCCTTGGAATGTGCAGTATCCATACGTTCACATTTTTTTCTAATAACCCCAATACTGTGTACCTTAAGAGGGTCGGGGGAGTACAGTGTTGGTACCAATGTCTGGAGAAAATAATTCCCTTCAAACTATACCAAACAAGAGTTCACCAACGTTGTTATTGTTCATCTGGTCCTTATTCCTAGCATATTGTGGAGGAATCAAGGCGCTCCAATGTACCAAAAGTGTATTACTCTCTTTACAAATGACGTCGAATACCTCAAACTTGATCGCAAATGTACTATAAACAAAGCCCGAGCTACCATGAATATAGTTATAAAATGGACTTGTATAAATAGGAGTTGGAAAGGGTGGTAGGTGGGTGGGTGAGTGAGTGAGTGAGTGATCAGCCTCACCTCACTCCCTCTCACCACCAACCAACCACTCTAATTCTCTCCAAGAGATATTTAGCACCTGTGTTAATTATCCTATCTGCGCCTGTCTCGGCCCTGCCAGTATCAACTCTCCATGTCAGTTTGTGTACGCATTATACCATTTTCGTCAATGCAAATATATCACCACTTTCAACAAGCCTTCTATATTGACCTGAGGGAATATAGAGAATAGAGCACATTCCTGTACCCAGGTAACCTTATAATCAATCATTTAATCAACTCATAGTAGCATACCATAGCGAAACTAAACCTAATTAGGAAAGCGTTTAAATCCCTGGCCAAGCGATGCTCCAGCCAGACCTAGCAATACCCGGTTGATTAGGCGTTTGTGGGGGAAGGAGGATGGGGAGGGAGGTGAGGGGGTGTAATCGGTCGACAGCGGTGGCGGGGGGAAGGGGCCACAACACACTACTTCACGGCTGCCAAATGCTCTCACTCTCCTCCTCAGTGTTCATCATTACCCATGTTTCGTAGCGTTGTAGGCGGTGTTAGGGTCAGGGAGGGAGGTGGAGGGTGTGTGTGTGTGTTCAAAGGACTTGTCTGGGGGCAGCGTCAAGATAGTTTGTGGGTGAAATGGCAGCGGCGACAAATCAAACAAAAGTATGGCTAAGGAGGGCAGCTAGCCAGTCACTCAGAGCACACACACAGGGCGGCAGTGTACGATAACCTGACCCACACATAGTACTCTTCATTGTATATTATATATCCACTCTTTTCTTCACTTATTTCTTACCCAAGTCGCGATTGTGCTCGGGTATATATAGTTTTATCAAATGTATAATATTATTGAGGTATGATTTATATGTATATGGTGTAGTATAGGTGTGTGTAGGAGTAGATTATCGTAGGCAGGTGGGTGTATCTGATGGTGGTAGTGGTAGTGGTAGTGGTGGTGGCCATGGAGGGAGGCAGACCAGCAAGAGAGACGGTCGGCCGGGTCCTGGTGTCACAAATGGAGGCCACACGCAACCATATCATCCAATTTCACTTACATTAATACGCAGCATAGGTACCTCCCTTCCATTTATAATACACGGCATCTCAAGCAATGTGTAATATACCCGCGTCCTGTAAGATAAAATAGCCTGCAGTAGATGGGATAAATGGATGTTTTATTGATAAGAGTTTTCGCGCATCAGTCACCCCTGCCGCCTCACGACCCGCCAACCTTACTCACCCGTCGCTGGTGATCACTCGGTACACACAAGGGGATCAAAATTCACTCTATTCTAGAGTATAAATATAGCTAACAACCACCTACAATAACCAAACCAACACATCTAAAACATGTAAAAATCACCCCCCTCCAAGTATTAATGAACTAGATTAGAAAAAACACCCTAAAAGTACTAGTAAAGCACGGTATAATAAAATGATGTAGATTCAAGATGCGCGGGTTGGGTCTGGCAACTGGGGAGCGGCATGGACGGGCGTCTGCGCGGGATAATAGCCGCTCCCTCCAAACTTTGACAACAAGACGGGCCACTTGTTCAGTCTGTGGTCAACTTTGAGAGTGTTAGCACTGGCCGCTATCATGTGGGCCGTAAGTGCCATTGAAACGGGTTATGATGAGTTTACCAGAAAGCCATAAGAGAAGTTGGGTGTAGAGTGAAGTCGAGGAGTGTGATATTGATAGAGTGAAAGGGAGTGGTGGTGTGGCCTTTTAAGAGCCCCAAATATATCATTATGTTATGAGTAAAACCTCTTATTTAAAAGTCCACTATCTCCTCTGACCCCCAACCATCATCATCACCACTGTCGAGAAGCACGTGTTTGTTGGTTGTGTTGGTGTGGAAGCATTGCAAGGGAGGATTATACATAAGAGTGTTATACCTCTGGGTGTGAGTGTGTGTGTGTGTCATCTTAAACCCATTTGTTCAGGACACCAAAGGACAACAACGTGGAAAACACATGGGTAAGTGTACTATCTAATGTTGTATATCAAATTGGTGGATTAAGTCGTAAGTTAATAGTAGTAGTAGCAAGTTATTGTTTCTATTACCAATTATCTGTTTAGTTACACCTTTCAGAGCATCCATAGAACAATCCTTGTGTAAATATTGTACCTTCATCCTTACCCATCCTTCTTTTCCCTCGTGGATGGTAATGGTGCTTCCTTAGTTTGTACAAGGATGCTGGCTGACTGGGGAACTTAGGTTGAGCTTGTATAGGCCTCAAGTTCTTCTTATATCCTGGTGGTTCTGTGTGTGTTCAGAGCTATACCATTGATTTTTTTTATACTCAATTTGCCTGTTCTCCCTCGTGTAACTTATCAATTGTAAGAGAAACTGTATCACACTAACTTAAGGTATCTTACTGTGTGTGCCCGATGAAGTTAAAAAGTAGTTTCTAGCATGTGATAGAGAGGAACTATTGGTAAACATGTCGACCATAAACAAATAGAGAGTTATAAGAGGAAATACAAAAGTTGAGTGAAGAAGTTTTTGTGTGTATCTTTCACCAAGTTTTAGTCATTCCTCTCACCACTTGATACTCTGTTATATTTGTCCCTAGAGTTTATGTGCTTTGTGGAGCATCCTGTAACCCTAGTCATTCCACTTCAGACTTGATGATGATATTTTGGTGCATTTGTCCCTAGAGTTAGTTAGCATCAGGTGGAAGTTAATGTAACCCTGAGTGCGAAGTTCATTTGGATGCAGGGTGGGTAAGTGTTGGAGTCTTAGGTGGAGTCAGTACATGAAGGAATGTTAGCTTCTGAGTTGTAATAGTGATGTTGAGTAAGTAATTTTGGGGAGGAAGAACCATTTGTGTGGAGGGAAAGCAAGCAAGCAAGCATACACTGACTGCACCATAACTTAGTGGAATGGAAGGGTGGTGGTGATGGAAATTGAGAATGCATATGGTGTTGTTGGTGGAGTTTAATTGTTGTGTTGCACTGTTAGCTGGTAGAGAGGTTGTGCTTTAATGCTGGCTATGGTAAGGTTGTGATGATTGGCTGTTGTAACGTTATGGTAAGGTTGTGATTATTGGCTGTTGTAACGTTATGGTGTTGGTGTTTGAGATTTTATTAATATTATTGTAGATTTTTTGGGAAAGGGATGTAGGAATGTTAGTTATGGTGGTTGTGAGGGAAGTTGTAATGATGACTGTGAGGGTAGTTGTAGTGATGTTATGTTATAGTGATTGAAAGAAGTTGTAATGATATTGTTTTAGTTATGGTGGCTGTGAGGGTAGTAGTAGTATTGATATTGTGTTAAATTATGGTGCTGTAGGTGTTAGTGGAAGTTGTACGACAGTGAAATTATGTCGGTACTGTATGTAGATGGTGTAGGTTGTAATGTAATGTTGGGTGTGGTGTAGGCTGTAGATCTCTATCGTAGTTTCTAATGTGGTTCTTGAATTGATGGTGGGATAAACCTTTTGGCTGATATGCTAATAGATTCAGCCAGTCATTGATTTCATTCTAACTTTGACACGGTTACCAAACTATTATGTTGTATTAGCCTACTGTATATTGAATTATTGTCTACCTTCATGGAGAGACAAAAGAGTTGGACGAGGTTATTAATGAATTGGAGATACAGGCAGGAGGAATGGTAGGTTGAGATATATTTTGGTGTTTAGGATGAGGGAAAGTGCTACTGCAGTTTCCTCAGTTCTTATTTTCTTATCTCTTTTGATAGTGTGTGTTGTGATAGTTGGACTTCGGATAGAATTGTATTGTAAAACATCTTAATATTATTTGTAAAGATACCTATAAGTAAGAAAATAAACCTTTTATTAGTAGTACACAGAGATTAAGGTTGGAGAGTCTGTGTGTTGAGGAGTGAGAGAGAGCAGAGGGAACTGGACAAGGCCGTGGCCACAAGAAACCCAGCTCGTGAGGTGTGTGTGTGTATGTGTGTGTTGGAAGACAGTGTGTTGGTTGTTCTGGCGTTTGGGGTGAGAAGAGGAGAGAGGGAGGTCGTGTTTAGGAGAGGTGTGAGGTGAGACGGGAAGTGGGGGTGTGAGGAGGAAGTGGAGGAGCCAAAGAGGGAGAGAGGGAGAGGAAGGAAAGGAGATGTGTGAGGGAGGGAAGGCAGGGTAGCCAGCTCTTGTAGTGAGTGTCTCGTGTTATTCTTGGTATATGACAACTCACCTGGCTCGCCATAGCCTAGGTAGCGTCGAGACGTTCTTAAAAAAGATGTTACCAACTCCCCAGGCTACTTACTCACACCCCGTAACCAACCAGTTCACCTCTCCCACATTCTCTTACGGGGAGGACCACCTCTTTGTTAAATTGGAGTGCTACTCATTCCTCCAAATAACTTCAATGTTACGAATAGGGGGTCTGTTTCGTGACATAGTTTGGAGGATTCAGTAGCCCTTCAATTTACATAACGAGTTCCTTCCCAACTATAACAAACTTCGTATTAGTTTATAGTGCATGCAAAGTACTTATGAGTTCATGTTTGTGTTTGTGGTTTATTGATTTAATAAGGGGAGATTCTCTTGTTGGTAATTTGGAAGGCTACTGATTCATCCTAACTAGCCTAAACTAGAATACAGACGCCCTCAATGGTAATAGCCTAATAGGGGATCTGTTTCATGGCATAGTTTGGAGGAATCAAATACCTTCCAATACACCAACAACAACAAAATCTTCCTTTAACACCGCAGCTTATTGTGACGAACCCTTAAAAAAAAACAAAAAACTGCGAACTACTATTGAAAATTTGTGAAACTACTAGCATTCAGTAGGCTGTCGTACACTATTGAATCCACTCTTTGATCAGCTTCCCTTCCCCACGCCCACCCTATTAGGTTAGCAACACAATGGTGGGTGGGTGGTGGTCGATGCTCAGAATCTCCCTTACCTGGTACAAATTATACCTTGGGCCACTCTCCACCATTACGTACCCTTTATACCATTTGATAATTTTTGTATCTATGTAGAATTTTCTGACAGATTAATAATTTGAGTAGCTCTTCGTTTCACCATATTAGAAGTAAGGTTCGTCTCCATCAATGCGACAGGGAGTTAGTTGTTGGTGAGGAGATCAAGCCCAACTGCTTAATATGTATGACCTTGTATTATATGACGTAGATTCATGTAAACCAAATTAACCCCGTAAGACTAGAGCCCATATGACGTAGGTAGACATTACTATACGATTGGTATTTCTAAATTCAGTATAGTTATTTAATTTGCAAATATCGAAACATGGGTGGCGAGAGTTAGGACATAGAAGAAGAAGAATAGACAAATATTTTGGAATTTTGGACTAGAATAGATGAAGATTTTTGGACTAGACACTACTTATAAACTGCAAATAGATGAAGATTTTTGGATTTGGCGAGACTTGACAGCAAATAGATAAAGATTTTTGGACTAGACAAGCCTAAACAACATAGCCTATAGATAAACAAAATTTGGACTAGCCTAGATGGGACTAAACTGCAAATAGATAAAGATTTTTGGACCAGGCGGGACTTAACAGCAAATAGATGAAGATATTTGGACTGGATAAGACTTGTAAACTACCACCACCACCACAAGCAGCCTCAAGATTGATAGCAGAAGCAGCAGCAGCAACAACAAAAACTTACTTATAAACGTTTAGTAACCTCCGGAGTCATGATGGAGGAGGGACTGGACAGACGGATGCTGTTGCTGTTGTTGCTGCTGCCGGTAGGGGAGGAAAACCGGTCCGAGAACGTTACGTTAAGGGGTGGGGTGGGGGTGGGAGGTATAATTGTGAATGTATGGAGAGCCTGCCTAGCCTACTTCCCCCTCCCCTCCCCTCCCCTCCCCCTCTCTCTCTCTCTCTCTCCTCTCTCTCTCTCTCTCTCTCTCTCTCTCTCTCTCTCTCTCTCCAACTTTTGTGTTAGTGGATTATTTTATTTGGGTTAGGTTATTCGTCAAACTCTCTCTCTCTCTCTCTCTCTCTCTCTCTCCAACTTTTGTGTTAGTGAATTATTTTATTTGGGTTAGGTTATTCGTCAATCTCTCTCTCTCTCTCTCTCTCTCTCTCTCTCTCTCTCTCTCTCTCTCTCATGTAGCCATAACCTTGGACTCTTATCAGTGCCACAAAACAGCACAACAATTACTGGTAGTCAAGTCAATTCTAAGGATGTGGTTTATTGATTGGTTTGGCACAGTTTGGTGGAGTCAGTAAACCCTTTCATTCAAGTCACCCCACAACGAACACAACCCCATTTAGGCTAAGGGGAAAGTACACTGTTGGTAAATCTAGAGCCATTTAATGATTTCCCCAAACTATTCCAAGCAACAACAGATCACCATTATTTCTGCTCATCTGGTCCTGTTTCCTAGCATACTTTGGAGGAATGAAGGCACTCCAATATACCAAAATAGAATTACCACCTTAAGGGGAAAGTACTCTGTTGGGTAAATCTAAAGCCATTTAATGATTCCCCCAAACTATTCCAAGCAACAACAGAACACCATTATTTCTGTTCATCTGGTCCTGTTTCCTGGCATATATACTGTGGAGGAATCAAGGCACTCCAATGTAACAAAAGTGAATTACCCCCCTTAAAAGATTGATTAATTGATTGATATTAGGCGCCGCAACAGCCAGGTCATATAGCGCCAGAAAAAGGTGATAAGAGAGGTGTGACAGCAAGCAGGATCCCATTAAGGTGGTCATTCTTTTTTGGTACATTGGAGTGCCTTGATTCCTCCAAAAGTATGCTAGGAAACAGGACCATAGGAGCAAAAATAATAATAGTGTTCTGTTGCTTGGAATAGTTTGGAGGATTCAGTTGCTCCGGAATTACCAACACAAAATTTCCCCATTAAAGGACATCAGCCTAATGAAGGTTTTATATGTATCCTATGACCCTCTCATTTGTGTATGATAATTGAGTTATATCCCAGCAGCGGCGAGGAGAATGGCCCAATTTACTGGCCTGGTGGCTGCATGACCTATCAACTTTAATAAAATCCCATGTGAAAAGGATTAGTTGTGAGGAGCATCGTGTTGGAGCTTTGTGTGAGTGACCTACCTTAAGGGTGTATAAAATATAATACCTCATTGTGTTGGGTGGTATATAAATCTGGAGCAAATGATTCCTCCAAACTTTTCCAGACAACAGGATACCATTATTTTTCTGGGTGGTAAATAAATCTGGAGCAAATGATTCCTCCAAACAAACTCTTCCAGGCAACAACAGGATACCATTATTTTTCTGGGTGGTAAATAAATCTGGAGCAAATGATTCCTCCAAACTTTACCAGACAACAGGGTACCATTATTTTTCTGGGTGGTAAATAAATCTGGAGCAAATGATTCCTCCAAATAAACTCTTACAGGCAACAACAAGATACCATTATTTTTCTCCATCTGGGTCTGTTTCCTGGCATAGATTGGAGGACTAAACAGACTCGTAAATTTCCCACAGCAGTTTCCTTTGCCTTTATTATCGACCGTGATTAAGTTATATATGACAGTTTTCGTTATTACCAGGCGGGAAGTTATTGAAGGTCAGACCAGAGGCGTGGAAATGGATCTTGTCTACTTTCTGATGGCAGTAGTAGCGGTAGTAGTAGTAGTAGTAGTAGTAGTAGTAATAGTGGTGGTAGTAGTCGTACGGGATGTCAATAATGTTTATGGTGATTATCTGAGAGAGAGAGAGAGAGAGAGAGATAGTACGAGTGGTGGTCTAAAAGTATTATATTGTCTGAGAGAGAGAGAGAGAGAGAGAGAGAGAGAGAGAGAGAGAGAGATAGTACGAGTGGTAGTCTAAAGGTATTACTATATTGTCTGAGAGAGAGAGAGAGAGAGAGTGGTGACAAGGGAGGGTGACAAGAGCTGTGTGGTTGGTGACAGGGGTGAGACGTGAGGGAGTGCAATCGTCAAGTCACTAAGTCATGACAACCATCAACACTACTATTCGAAGGTCAGCATAGCATGATTCAGCTCTCTCTCTCTCTCTCTCTCTCTCTCTCTCTCTCTCTCTCTCTCTCTCTCTCTCTCTCAGACAATATAGTAATACCTTTAGACCACCACTCGTACTCTCTCTCTCTCTCTCTCTCTCTCTCTCAGACAATATAGTAATGCCTTTAGACTACCACTCGTACTATCTCTCTCTCTCTCTCTCTCTCTCTCTCTCTCTCTCTCTCTCAGACAATATAGTAATGCCTTTAGACTACCACTCGTACTATCTCTCTCTCTCTCTCTCTCAGACAATATAGTAATACCTTTAGACTACCACTTGTACTCTCTCTCTCTCTCTCTCTCTCTCTCTCTCTCTCTCTCTCTCTCTCTAACCTACAGTACAGTTCGCCCACCGTGGTAAAAACTACTCCCACATTAGTAGTGTCTGTACCGTAGCTTACCTAACACATTAAGACTACGGTACACCCGGAACTTACAATACTGTATGTACTGTACACACTTGATTCCTCTCTCTCTCTCTCTCTCTCTCTCTCTCTCTCTCTCTCTCTCTCTCTCTCTCTCTCTCTCTCTCTCTCAATTCTGTAACCACTGTAGGGTAGCCTTATGTGTGTGTGTGTGTGTATTATAGTGAGAGAGAGGGAGTGAGTAGCCTTGTGTGTGTGAGAGAGAGAGAGAGAGGTAGGTAGGTAGGTAGGTAGGTAGGGTAGCCATATGTGTGTATTAGAGGGAGAGGGACAGGGTAGCCTTGTATGTGTGTATTAAAGCGAGAGAGGCAGGATAGCCTTGTGTGTGTGTATGTGTGTGTGAGTGTCTTATAGTAAGAGAGAGAGAGGGACAGGGTAGCCTTGTGTATATATGTATGTATGTGTGTGTGTTTGTTGTATCCGGGGAAGTCAGTCCGTCATCACACCTTCCATCATGCCTCCCCTTTAATGAAGCTTACACAACACGGAGATTTAAATGTTGTTACGATACATTGAGAGAGACTTTAAAGTAAGCGATGCCGACCTCTCCACTGGGCAACTAGAGAGAGAGAGAGAGAGAGAGAGAGGAGAAGTCGTTACAAGTTGCTGAATGAAATAAAAAAATGAACTAGATAGAGAGGGAGAGTGGTAATTAATTGTACATACTTTATATTACCATTTTAATATGTATTATGTTCGTGATGTCTAGTGTACTATTCGCCACAAGAATTCTTACACACGCTGTTGTTTGTTGTTTTTTGAGGCTTTACAACTTATAGAAAATGTATGATTAGGCTACGTAACTGCAATACAACATTAATATTAGGTTTGTTGTTTTGCTAATCACTTGAGTCACTTGGTAGACAGACTATTCATTGCAGTACTACCAGAATAATAACCTCTCTTTCCATATAGTTTGATTAATATTAGGTTTGTTTCGCTATTCACTTGGGTCACGTGGTAGACAGACTATTCATTGCAGTAGCCTACTTCCAGAATAATAACCTCTCTTTCCAAATAGCCAAGCCTGTGTAAGAATTCTTGTGACCAACCGTACAACGATCCAGTGTTAGGAAAGATTGAATTCAAGGCTGTTTAATCCTTCATACTGACAGGCTATAAGGATGCCAGATGGTAGCAGTAGGCTGGAGTAGGCTACTATTGTTTACTTAGGCCTACATGGAGGAGGGTTATCACCGTACTGGGATCCCTCGGTATGTATTAGGCTGGTATTAGGTACAGTATGGTAGCCTACGAAAAGTACCAAACTATTCCAAGCAATAGGTCAGCCACCATTATTTTTGTTTATCTGGTCCTGTTTCCTGACATAGTTTTGGAGGAATCAAGGCACTCTAATGCACCAAGGAGGTAGTACAGTGTGAGTAAATCTAGAGTATAATAGTCCTCCGAACTATTCCAAGCAATATGCCAGCCACCATTATATTTGTTTATCTGGTCCAGTTTCCTGACATAGTTTGGAGGAATCAAGGCACTCTAATGCACCAAAAGTGTACTATAGGCCTATATCCACTTAACTGTTGCGTTATCATTATAGTAAAAATTAATCCCTGACCTCAATCATTCAATGGGTCTGTCTGTCTGTCTGTCCGTGAGTAGAAGTGACTGTAATTGTAGTGAAGTTAACCTCTAGTAATGGCGAAAGTTGAAAGACCTTGTGTGTGTGTGTGTTTGTGTGTTCTGTGTGTGTGTACTGAGGTTTGTGTGCATGTTTTCTTCTGTGTGTATGTGTGTGCAAGTTTTCTTCTGTCTGTGATTATGTTTGTGTAAGTTTTCTTCTGTGTGTATGTGTGTGTAAAGGTTTGTGTGCAAGTTTTGTTCTGTGTGTGTGTGTGTGTAGAGGTTTATGTGTAAGTTTTGTTCTGTGTGTATGGGTTTGTGTGCAAGTTTTTTTAATGTCTGTGTGTGTGTGGGAGATATATGTGTGCAAGTTTTCTTCTGTGCGTGTGTGGTGATGTTTGTGTGTAAGTTTTGTTCTGTGCGTGTGTGGTGATGTTTGTGTGTAAGTTTTGTTCTGTATTTGTGTGTAAGTTTTGTTCTGTGTGTGTGTGTGTGTGTGTTGGTAAGTCGAACAAGGCCTGTAGGATAGGCTATACTGACTGGCCACCACCACACTCTTGTAGGCTAAAGAAGTAGCCTACCGGTAGCTTACAGTAGGCTTACATACATACATACATACACTCATGGGGTGAAAGTGTATTTAATTACCACTCTGTACGGTCGAGACATAGGTTGGTGAGTGAAGGAAAAACTTTAATTAGGGGGGTAGGCTAGTAGTAAAGTGTTTGTGGGGGTAAATCTGAACCAACGAATCCCTCAAAAATCTATCTCAAGTCACCATTATTTTTATTTGTTTTATAAGAGTCTTGTTTCATGGGTATATGCTTTGGAGGAATCAAGGAACTCTAATGTACCAAAAGTATGCAATATAATTTACCCTTAAGTAGGACCATGTGATCGTCTATGAGAACGGTGGCTTCTGATTCCTCCTTGACTATGCCACAAAACAAGCTGCTTCTATATAGATGAATGTTTCGTGGTAATATTTGAAGGACTCATTTATGGTACCCTCCAATATTCTGACTACATCACAGGGTCCCTTAATTAATACATACATACATACACTCACCACCACCACCACCAACAACAATTCTATTACTCTGAAATTTATTTGGTGTTTTGTATTCTTTGTAGCTATGTGATTTTTGTTCCCCATATCCTTACGTATATATCTATTTTGTTTTGTTTTTTCTATCCTACAGTGTTTGTCTCTCTATTCTCTATAAGGTAAACTCAATTGGCTACCTCACACTCCACTCTCAAACTCCTTTCTCTTTCTCTCTCTGTCTCTCTCTATAGTCTTGCCTCAGGGGTATTTCATTTTTCTTCTCTTCCCCCTTTGTATGCCTTGTCCTTCCCCTCATCCTCACTTTATTTTATCCCTCTTGGCGTGTCGTGTGTGTGTGTGTCTCTCTCTCTCTCTCTCTCTCTCTCTCTCTCTCTCTCTCTCTCTTCTCTCTCTCTCTCTCTCTCTCTCTCTCTCCAATCCAGGCGACTCGGGTTGTTGGTGTGCGAGAGAGAGAGAGAGGAGGGGAGAGGTCTGGGGACAAACCACAGCGGCCACCCTACATTGTGAGAGAGAGAGGGAGTGGGGGGTGGGGTAGAAAAAAGGAGATGGAGGGAAGAGGGCAAGGGAAGCTGAGGACGGAGGGAGGGATAAGATGGAGGAACGAACCGTCAGTGTGTGTGTGTGTGTGTGTGTATAATAATGGAGAATACTGGAGTAGAAGACTGTACCGTGTTTGAGAGAATAAAAGGAAGGGAAATAGTGTAGAAGAGAGAGAGAGAGGATGAGGAGGAGTTGAAGGAGCGAGAGAGAGAGGATGAGGGAGGAGTTGGTTGAAGGAGAGAGAGAGGATAAGGGAGGAATTGAAGAGGGAGAAATGAAGGTAGTGAGTAAAGAGGTGTGTGTGTGTGTGTGAGGAAAAAGAAATGAAAGGGGCGATTGATAGAAGGAAGAGAGACACACAACACACTTCGAGAGGAAAAGTGTGTGTGTGTGTGTGTAAAAGTGAAGATGAGTGAATCGTTTGAAATGTGCGAACGAGAACAGTAGGAGTGTGCAAATGAACAAGGGAAATGATTAGGCTACTGTGACGAGAAATGTTATGTAAAGAGAGAGAGAGAGAGAGAGAGAGATCAGGATAATAATGGAGACTGAGGAAGTGAGTTAGTCTGTGATAGAAGTGTGTTGATGAGTTTAGTGTAATTGGATGAAATAAATGCGAGGAATTCAGAGCGTGTGTGAGTAGAGAGTTTGGAATGGTTAAGAGCGAGTGAGTGAGAGGACTGAGGAACTTCTGGTGGTTGGGTGTAATGTGACCAGAGAGAGAGAGAGAGAACACAGACGAAGGATATGAGGAGGGGTAGAGTTGGTGGTTGGTAGTGGGGGGAGTAGAGCTGTAAAACGTAGGAGAGAGAGAGGGAGCGAGGGTGAGGGAGATGTGGGAAGGTAAGGGTGGGTTTAGAGAGAGAGAGAGACAGACAGACAGACAGAGAGGGTGGAGGGAGATGTGGGAAGAGAGGTTGAGAGACGGACAGACAGACAGAGAGAGAGAGAGAGGAGGATGAGGGAAGGTAAGGTGGGTTTCGAGAGAGAGACAGACAGACAGACAGAGACAGGGAGAGACTATTGAGACTTGCCTATAACCTTGAGAATTGACGGAGGAAGAGGAAAGGACGCGAGGATGGTGGTGGTCTGGTCTGGTCTGGTCTGGTTGTAGTTTGGGGTAGGTTACTGAAGGTAGGTAGGTAGGGTAGGGGCTACTTTTTCAACACGCCAACCGGTATAAAATATGCTCTTGTTTTCGTCTTCGTTGTTGTCGTTTTTGTTGTTGTTGTTGTTGTTTGTTGAAGGAAGAAGATGGGGAAGTATAAATAATTGTCAAGTTGTATTATTATTATTTGTTTTTCTAAATTGAGGAAAAAGGTTAGGACGGAATTTAGCCTAGCTATTTAAGGGGAGATAGTGAATTTCAAAGGCTATTGATTCCTACTAACTAACTATGCCAGAAATCAGACGCCCTCAATTGTACAAATAGAGGATCCGTTTCTTGGCATGGTTGGTGGTAGGAATCAGAGACCTTCCAATCCACTAACAAAAGAATCTCCCCTCAAGGACCCTGTGATTGTGTATGGAAATTGGTGGCTTCTGATTCCTCCTTACTATGCCACGAAACAAGCTCCTTCCATATAGGTAGGTGTGTGTGTGTGTTTTCGTGGCAATATTTGAAGGGACTCATTTACCTCCAAGTTTCTGACTAGGCTACATCTTAGGGCCCTTAAGATATCTGTCCGTTTATTGCCCTCACACACAACACACACACACACACACACACACACACACACACACACACATTTACCTACTCTATCTACCACCCTCACAGAATCGTCACACCACACCACCCTGCCAAACCTTCGCTCTCACATCCTCATTATAGACGGCTGTATCTGCCACGTCTCGCCTCTCACTCACTCACTCACTCACTTTACTTACTCTCACTGCCATTCTTGATAAACTGTAAGCTTACGGTAATCTATACACTCATAACAATGTTCTACCTATTCTGTTATTTTGTTTTCTCGTTTGATATATTATGTTGTGTTGTGTTGTGTTTGTGTTGTTGCATTGTGAAGAGAGAGAGAGAGAGAGAGAGAGAGAGAGAGAGAGAGAGAGAGAGAGAGAGAGAGACTTGAGACTGTAAATAAGTAGGCTACCATACATTCATTGTGTTAAAAGCGTAAGAAGTGATTATCATACTATAGTTTATTCAGGTCATTCCCCCTTCTCCCTTAATTTAGTTCGTCTTTGCTATGAACGGGTCTATATATCTTGTAAGAATTAGTAAGGAAGGGAGAGAAGTTAGGCTACCGGTAACTGTAATTTGTATTCCTGTTTGTAAATCACTTATGTATATCTTTATATCTTGTAAGAATTAGTGAGGAAGAGAGAGAAGTTGACTGTCCCCTTTGTATTCCTGTTTGTAGGACCACTTTTATATCTTTGTATCTTGTAAGAATTAGTGAGGAAGGGAGAGAAGTTTGGCTAATTGTAATTGTAATCGTGTTTGTAGATAATTTGTATTCCTTTGTATTTTGTAAGAGGTTAGTGAGGGAGGGAGGTTGACATTCCTTTGTATTCCTTTGTATTTTGTAAGAGTTAGTGAGGGAGGGAGGTTGACATTCCTTTGTATTCCTTTGTATTTTGTAAGAGTTAGTGAGAGAGGGAGGTTACATTCCTTTGTAGTTTGTAAGTTTTGTGAGGTAGGTAGGTTACATTCCTTTGTATTTTGTAAGAGTTAGTGAGGGAGGTAGGTTACATTCCTTTGTATTTTGTAAGAGTTAGGTGAGGGAGGGAGGTTACATTCCTTTGTATTATGTAAGTTAGTGAGGTAGGTAGGTTACATTCCTTTGTATTTTGTAAGAGTTAGTGAGTGAGGGAGAGAGAGTGAGAGAGCCAGCAGTTTGATGGATGTGTGTGTGTGTGTGTGTGTGTCTGATCTCGACTTCTTACCAACCCACCAACCACCACCAGCCAGCCACCAGTCAGTGTTCCCAACTCACCCACCCACCAGAGCTTATGTGTCGCTGTTGACTTCTCCAATCCCTGGGGTGCTAGTTATGATGGTAGGCGAGTGCCGTACTGAAAGGGGACGAAACTACTTACTTGATTTTGTGTATGTGTGTGTGTGTGTGTAACTGGATTTTGTGTATGTGTGTTGTTTGTGTGTAACTGGATTTTGTGTGTGTGTGTGTATTTTCTTTGTAACTGGATTATATGTGTGTGTGTGTGTGTGTGTTTTCTTTTTAACTGGATAATATGTGTGTGTATTTTCTTTGTAACTGGATTATATGTGTGTGTGTATTTTCTTTGTACCGTACTGGGTTGATGCGTGGGGACATGCGTGAGAATGGAAAAGGAAGGAGGAGAAAGAGGCCGTGTAGAGAAATGGGGAAAGCGAGCGAGCGGGTTAGGTAGGATAGGTACCAGAGAAAGAGAGTGAGAGAGAGAGCATTGTTGACGTTGTGTAGCTTTAAACATGTAATATGCCTAATTGTGCTCAAGCAGTGTAAGTTCGAGGCTCTGCTGTCACTTTCAAAACTCTCCTAAACACTTTCACATTACTTCTCCATTCCAAAATATACCAGACGAGTATATATATATTTCTTTAAGGACCCTGTGATGTAGTCAGAATATTGGAGGTTAACGAGGCCTCCAAACATTGCCACGAAACACCACCACCTAGGCTACATGGAAGGGAGCTTGTTTCGTGGCACAGTTAGAAGGAATCGAAGCCTCCAATTCTCATACACGATAACAGGGTCCTTAAGGGAAGAACTATTTTTTTTTTTTTTTTTTTTTTTGTAAATTGGAGGGCTACTAATTCCTCCAAACTATCCGAGAAAACAAAAAGTTGCCTCAGTGTTACTACAAAGGGATCTGTTTCCTGACTTTGTTGGAGGGTTCAGTAGCCTTCCAAAATGAAAAAAAAAAAAAAAAAAAAAAAGTAGGTTCTCCCCTTAAGGTGGTAATTCTTTTTTTTGGTACATTGGAGTGCCTTGGATGCCTCCAAAGTATGCTAGAAATAGGTCCAGAAGAACAAAAATAATGGTGTTTGTTGTTCTGTTGCTTGGAATAGTTTGGAGGATTCAGTTTCTCCAGATTTACTAACATAAAATTTCTCCCCTTTAGTGCAGCAGGCAGAGTTTAGGTGGGTAGGTAGGTGGTAGGTAGGTGGTAGGTGGGTGGGGTTGTGTATTTGCGTCCCCTCAGAGACCATTTATATATTCATTTACTGTGGACATGACGATACATTTAAACACATTCCACTTACAGCTAGTTTCGGGGTTGCCATGTGTGTTGAGGCGATACCATTTACCATCCCCACCTGTGGTTCAAAGGTGTGTGTGTGTGTGTAGCAGGTGTGGTTTGAAATACAAGTGTGTGTGTGTGTGTGTGTGTGTGTGTGTGTGAGAGGAGATGCAGATGGACGGGGAAGTGTGTGTGTATGTTTATGTGTGTGTGTGTAGCAGGTGTGGTTTGAAATACGGTACAAGTGTGTGTGTGTGTGTGAGGAGATGCAGATGGAGTGTGTATGTGTGTGTGTGTGTGAGATGCCAGATGTGACTAAAACGCAACAAATGCAGGTGTAATGGAAGTGGAGGTAGTGTGGTGCATGTGGAACTGATATAGTGGCAGTGGTGGGTGGTGCAGTGGAGAGGAGAGGAGTGGAAAGTGAAGAAAGGTGGGGTGGGGGTGGATGGACGTGTGTGGATGGAGTGGGGATGAAAGTTGTGGTGTGGTGTGGTGAGGTGATGGGGAAAATTGCTGGGAACCGATTGTAATTATTGTTTACGATAACGTATATATAAAATAGTTGGAATGTAGGTTGGAAACGGATGAAAATAATGTGGGAATTGGGAAGATTGTTGTGGAGAATATTAAATGTGGGGGAGAATATGTGATAAAAGTAGTAAAATGTGGAATGAGTAAGGTGGTGAAGAGTTGTAAATAAGTGATACAAGTAGTAAATATGGAAGGATGTGATAAAGAGTAGTAAATGTGGTGGGAAGTAGTATTAAAGAGTAGTAAATATGTGATTGGAGTAGTAAATGTGGAAGGGAGAGGTGTTTAAGAGTAGTAAAGCGGCGTTGAAAGTTGTAAATCGTTGTAGGAAAAAGTAAGTAAATGTGAGAAAGAGAGAGAGAGAGAGAGAGAGAGAGAGAGAGAGAGAGAGAGAGAGAGAGAGAGAGAGAGAGAGAGAGAGAGAGAGAGAGAGAGAGAGTGTGTGTGTGTGTGTGTGTGTGTGAGAGAGAGAGAGAGAGAGAGTGTGTGCGAGTGTGTGTGTAGTGGGACAGATTGAAAGAAAAGTGGATGAGAAGAGAGTGGTGGTGCAGATGATAATGATGAGACGACTAGCTAGGCAGACACACACACACACAGGCAGGCAGGGTACACAGGAGGTATGTAAGGCAGGTGGTGTGTGTGTGTGTGTGTGTGTGTTGGGT
>JAWQEG010007122.1:0-17500 GCA_033782935.1 Petrolisthes cinctipes
TATATATATATATATATATATATATATATATATATATATATATATACAGTATAGAGTCTACCTATCTATCTATCTATCTATCTATCTTTATTTGTGACTGCCGGGAGTGGCTGGGTAAGAACAGTTTGAGAGAGAGTTTAGGGGGAGAAAAGGGCCGAGCTGAGAGAGACGAAGCCTGGGTAGGAATGGGAGGGAGGGAGGGAGGACAGAGGGAGCCAGGCGGTCGGTCTCCAGCTGGCCCACAGTTCACTCGGTTGTGGACGCTCTCGCTACACACAGGTTTCTCCCCCCTTCCCTCCCGCCGCCTCACGCACTCACGCACAAGCACACTCAGTCACGCCGATGGCCACACGTGCCGCGTGCAAGTATTCACGCGCACGTGCTATCTATCTCTCTTTCGCGGTGGACCTTGTTTAATTTCACGACAGTAAACGTGAATATACTTATGAAAGATTTAATGTTCAGTCTCCGATTCGTGTACACACAAACACTAAATATGCAGGAATAATCAAGCAGTCACACAAAACCTTCAAAGGAATATTCGAACAAAATAAATCTGTCCTTGAAAAATAAGAAACGCCTTCATGAACCCCAGAGTGACTGAACAACTGCGAGTAATCTGAACGTATTAACAGTGAACGTGATATTGACACCGAATTTTCTTTCTGCCTGTATTTACTGTCCATGCAGCGACAACCCTTACCTCCCCCAACCCTCTGTATCCGTGGCCGCTGTTGTTAAAAAAATATCTTCAGGATAAAATGAAGCTTTTTTCTCGAGTGTTTAGTGTCGATTTGTTGTCGTTGATGTGTGACCATGAAGTGGGTTTGTGATAAGTTCTGCCTCTCTATGTTCATGAGGCCGATGTGTAACTAATGATTGTATAAAAGAAACTAATGTGAAGTAGTGCAAGGGTACTGAGAAAATTATGCCTCGGTTCCTCGTATTAGTGTAGGCTATGTGCGTGTTCTCGTGTACCCGTGTGTGTGTGTGTGTGTGTATAAATTTGGGTGTTGCATGTAGGTTTCTATGTGTGTGCGGTCGTGTCTCCTTATTAGGGTGTGTGTGCGTTTGTCTGTATATGTGTGTGTGTGTGTGTGTGTGTGTGTGTGTAGTAAAGTGATGTGAAAAGTGTGTGTGTGTGTAGTAAAGTGATGTGAAAAGTGTGTGTGTGTGTAGTAAAGTGATGTGAAAAGTGTGTGTGTGTTTGTGTGTGCAGTAAAGGGATGTGAAAAGTGTGTGTGTGTGTGTGTGTGTGTGTGTGTGTGTGTAGGAACGCGACCCTCTCCGTCATGTTCTGGCACTGCTGTTCATGATATCACATTTATTAGGTTTATTTTTAGAGTAGTCACCCCGCCTCAGTGTTACTCTTACTTCGTTCCTGTGACATCTGAAAAGGAATTGACATTGTAGAGGGAGGGGAAATGTTTGTATTCGTGTGATGTTTATTGAAATATCAAGGGAGGAAGTGTATGAAAAGATAAAAGGAATTTCCCGACAGATCGCAGTAAAAATAAACTGTGTGTTGTCAAGAAATTGTTGTAATTCTTCGTTGTGTTTGATTTTCTGGAGTGCAGATTCGGCGTTCAGATAAATGATCTCATTTTTAACAAGAGTATGGTAATATTTCACTTTCCATAGTTTCAGCCTAAGGGAACTACCACCAATATTTCACCGTTATTCTCTACAGAAATGTTTGCCATAAGAAATGGATTGTTAACTGCTGAAAGATATTATCATTCCCTCACTAGAAACATTTTCTTCGGTTGCTAACATGAGTCGTCGGTAAATTAGTGTGAGATGTGTGTGGTAATTTTATAGAGTCATTGTGGCTGGTGAAAGATTTGGCAGGGCTGTTGAGGTTAATGCTAAGGTAGTTAAGTTATATTTTACTCCCTGAAAAATATCTTGATCACTCACCAGCAAGATGAGAAGGAAAAAATGCTTCTATATAGAGTGATGCTGTGTGTTTTATATCGGTGGTAAGTTGGTTTAACGTAGGAGTTCTGATTGTGAAAAAATATGTAAGCTTAAAAGAGTTTCCAAGTGGATACACGTAAAAGAGGATTTGGAAAGGATGTTGTGCTAATGGGTCTGGAAAAGAACGTCTGCTCGAACATGTGTGCTTTGAGAAAGAGAGCTGAGCTTAAAGCATACAGTACGACATGGAACGAGCCTGCAGCGGGGAACGATAAATTAGTGCAGATAAAGGAAGCTGGATATAAACCTTACTTTTTAGGACTATTCACGAAAGGCTAACATAAAGACAGGGTCGTTTGGGCTGTCTGAGCATGAGCTATAAATGTTGAGAAGAAAAATAATGTATAGTGTTGAACACGGACAATAAATTTTCACAAAAAAAGATGTAACTGTGATTGGAAAAAATGGGAAGGTCTGGATTGTAGCCAAGGTAAGGAACCGAGAATGGGACGTAAATCATGCACGCTGGGTGAACACGAAATTTGTTATTAAAGAACGCACGCTTATGGTATCTGTAAAAGGTGAAAGTGAGAGAGTGAACGTGAACGCGAAGTGGGGGAATGAAACTGTGACAGAGTGGGAACATGAGACAGTGGAATGTGAGAGTAGGAATATTTGAGAGAGATGGACATTAAGTGTGATCATGAGAGTGAGACTGTGCTGGTGGAATCTATATATATTGGGGAACGTGAAAATGTTATGGTGATAGGAGGTGAAAATAAAGACTGGGTGCGAAGAAGAGTGAGGGGTAATGTGAGTGATAGTACCTGGGAAAATGAAAGAGATAGCGAAAAGGACAGAAGGTGGGGAAGCGAGAGAGGAAACTTAAAGAGCGAGAACGTGAGAGGGAGACCAGATGGTGTAGTGTGGGAAGGGTGAAGGGCGACAAACGTTCCTGATATACCACCCCTCCTCCTCCTCCTCCTCCTCCTCACTCATCCCTTATCCTCTCCTCCTCCCCCCCCCCACCCCCTCCCATTCATCGATTGTTGCTTAGCTTAGTGGAACACGCGTGCACCCCCTCCTTCACTACTACCCTCTCAGGCACCCCAACCCCTCACCCCTGATTTGTGGGTGTGAGAAGGGGTTGGTGGGTGGGGGTGTATTGGCAAAAAAAGCGGTCTTCATATTAAGATTGGGAATATCTTTGGGAAAAAATGTTTATGAGATCTGAGAAGTATGTGTGGTGTTTGGTGTGGTGTGTGGAGTGAGCAAGATAGAGATGTGTGTGTGTGTGTGTGTGTGTGTGTGTGTCTGTGTGTGTGTGTGTGTGTGTGTGTGTGTGTGTGTGTGTGTGTGTGTGTGTGTGTGTGTGTGTGTGTGAGCAGAAAGATGTATGTAGGCAGGTGGTGGAGGGGTGAGAGTGCGGAAATATGGTCACTTAATATGCATCGCGTCACATTCTCCCACATAACATTCTGAAACACAGGGCCAGGTAGTTTGATCTGTGGTCAACCCGCGATGTTAGCCTTCTGAATTAGGGAGGAAGCAAAGTTTTTTTTCCCACACCTCTTAACAATCGAACCCCGTTGATTCGAGGGATTGAGATTGCCTGGGCGGGGCGGGGCGGGGCGGGGCGGGGCAGGTTAGATGGTGACAGACGAGGGGCACAAGAAGGCAAGGCGATGATTAGTCTGGATGAAGATAGAGCACTGGTGATAATGATGTTGTGATGGCCTAAGCTAGGGGAAGGGGTAACGTGTATGGTAGTGGTGGTGACAGGAGTACTCTGTGTGATGTAGAAGGTGTCCGTGTGTTTGAGAATGAGTGCATGGAGGTGAGTGTTGGTCAGATAATTTAGTCTATATAACGATGGAATACTGGTGTGATTATAATGTTGTTATGAACTGAGGGTGAAATGTATGGGGTAAGGAGTTTGTATGTGTGTGTGTGTGTGTGTGTGTGTGTGTGTGTGTGTGTGTGTGTGTGTGTGAGAGAGAGAGACAGACAGACAGACAGACAGACAGAGAGAGACCATGACTGTAAAAGTAAAGGGGTGTGGGTGTGAGGATTGATGTGGATGTTTGATGAGAGTATATTTTTGGGGTATGATGTGGGCGAGTGTGGTCGTTGGGTCATCCACCTCTCTCCCTTCCCTCACTGGAATATTCATCCTATTTAGATTTATTATCAATATATGAATAAAAAAAAAAGGTTGATTATTATTAGTAGTAGTACTCATACAAGTAGAAATATTAAATTTAAAAGAAAACATGCAATAATTATTTGTATTATCTCTCTTCAGTGTCAAACCCTTCTCACTTACCTCTCCTTTGCTTTTCCGTGCTTTATCGTCTTCTTGTTATAACCTTTATTGCTCTGCCCAATTCTTTCCTACCACATTCTTCCTGCCTCCCTTGTTGTCCCACCCACTTGCCTTGTCTCGTCCCTTCCATTACCAGCAGAGGACCTACCTAACTTACCCCACGAGACCTGACCACACCAATTCCACCAACTATCCTATAACCCGACCCACACTACTACTCCTCCTCCTCACTCCACCTCTCCTCACCCCACCTCTCCTCACCCAGTAATCATTGGAGGCCTCCCTAGTCGTGTATAACCCTTGCCTATCTCTTGCCTATATACCCTTGCCTTATCTCCAGTAGGTCCTATATTCATTAACTCCTAAATTTATTGGTTTTAAAACAACACCGTATGAGAATGAGCCTATGATACTGGTGACATTTCGCAAAAAAAAAAAAAAAAAAAAAAAAAAAAAAATAATAATAATAATAATAAAAAAAAAAAAAAAAAAAAAAAACGTTGTCAATAAAGACTCCTCCTCATATAATTTTGTTCTTTACCTATTCTATCAAGTTAATTTATATTGTAATTCACCTTCCATTTCCTCTCATCCCTTGCTTGGTGTACAATCCAGAGTGAATAGATGACTGACTATCTAATTTTTTTTTTTTTTCGTACATTCCGTTACACTCTTTGATGTTGAGAGGTATCAGTCAGCTGCATGGAGTGCTTTGGATGTTATAACTGTAAGCGGGTGGTGGGGATTTATTTTTGTACGAGTGTGTTTATAGAACGCACATCTAAGTCGGCTGTGAGCTAGAGGGTTTATTTATACTATTAATTTTAATCCCATTTCACGCAATCCTACCCACTTCCCTGAACATTTTCCTCATTTTACCTCTCATCCTTCACACTTCTGCTCGAAATCCTACCCTCTTTATCTCATCATCCTCCCCACACCTCTCCACACATGTCCTCTTTCTTCTCCTTAGCATCCTCATCCCATCACCTTCTCCTGAACATCCTCACCCCAACATCTTTTCCTTGACATCCTCACCCCAACATCTCCATAACATCCTCACCCCAACACCTTCTCCTTAGCATCCTCACCCCAACACCTTCTCTTTAACATCCTCACCCCAACATCTTCTCCTTAGCATCCTCACCCCAACACCTTCTCTTTAACATCCTCACCCCAACATCTTCTCCTTAGCATCCTCACCCCAACACCTTCTCTTTAACATCCTCACCCCAACACCTTCTGCTCTTCACACCAAGCCTCTTTCCCAACACACCGGAAACTTCTTAGGCCGTCTATTATTAAATCCGAGTCACTCCGTGCGAGCTAAACTGAGCCTCAATTTATAAGTCTGGCCGCGGCTAAATCCTTAAAACACAGACGTAAAATTGCAGAGACTTGAGGTTTACAAAGGTCACGTTGCACTTGTCCCAGTTTAGGTTGTGTTGTAATAGTGACCTAACTGTGTTTTATATAAGAGGATGGAAGGATGGCCAACTGTCTTCATTCCTCTATCATGTGTTTTAGTTCGTTGTGTGCAGTCTGTCTTCTCTGATCAATGCGTTATAGTACCGTACTTGGAAAACCTTGTGATTATCTTTGTTACCAGATGCCATGTCCATATACCAACCAGAGCTCGGACAGTGAATATGTACAGTCACGTCCAATTGCCCTGCAAAACCATCGAATGTAACGAAAGATGATATAGAAAATAATAATGAAACGCCACGGTCTTCAAATTCTTACAGTCATATGATGACATACTGTATAATACATATTGCACGTGTGAAAACTGTAGACTATATGTGAAGAGAGTTGGTGTGAGGTGACCGTGACGTAGGGATCAATGGTTTTGCTCTCCCAATACACACAGACCTTTACTTCCTGCCTTGCCTTATCCTCCCTCAGCCTCAAAATGTATTCCTCTCTGCCATCCTTCCTTCCCCCCAAGGATTCTGATTCTTCACCTCCTTCTTTTTCCTGGAAATAAATCTTGAAAACTCATTTCTTTGCTGTTTAATGATTCATTGTTTACACGTGCCCAGACTGTAATGTTCACTTTAGCTCTCCGTTCATCAATTTTTTTCTTTCTTGTGTATATTATGTGTGCCGGAACGCAGGCAGGCAGGCAGGCAGGCAGGCAGGCAGGCAGGCAGGCAGGCAGGCAGGCAGGCAGGCAGGCAGAAGACAGTGAAGGCGAGTGTTTGATGAACCACCATAATAAGAACAGAGAGTTATTTCGTGTTAGTTCCCAACCACATACCTCTACGATATAAATATAAATATATAAAGGTGTACTCACCGCCTTCTCATCTAGTAGTGTCTGGCTGGTTGGGGAAGGAAGAGGGGGTATTAGTGGAGGAAGTAAAGGTTAGAAGGAAGCGGGGGTCTGTGAAAGAAACGGTGGGAGGGAAGCGTGTATTGGAAGGAAGGGAAAATGGACTGCGGAGAGAATCTTTGCCAACACCAACCTATCTCCCTCTCCCCACCCTAACCTAACCTAACCTAACCTAGCCCAGCCCTACTCTAACCAATATCCATCAAATCCGTACCCAGCAGCACCCACCATCAACTACCACTGCAGCATTAACCTGAGAGTGATTAATGAGGTGACATACTCGGTGCCCTCGTTGGACCAGTCTGACTCATTGCCTCCCAGTAATCCCGCAGTCATGTCATGTAAAGCCTTATTTAGGACCTGCGCCTGTGGTATTTATTAGCCCGTGTCTGTACAGGAAATGGTAGTGTGAATTCAGTCGTGAACTTTGAACTTGAATCCTCACGTAAAATAGGAATGTTTGTGAAATATGGGTGGTGACATTTACAGTACTCTACTTTCGTGACATTTGGTTAAGGTTTGCTGTGTTCCGTCTATGTTGTATTATTCTCATGTATCGTACCTTTATTTGTCTTTCCTCTATCTGCTAATTCATGTGTTCTGTTTCTTATTTCTCGTTACATTTCTGCCAATTTTTATCATCTGTCTACTAACTTATATCTCTTCTCTTCTCCCTGTCTCTCTATCTAATCTCTTCTCTCCTACCTGTCTCTTTATCTAATCTCTTCTCTCCTCCCTGTCTTTCTATCTAATCTCTTCTCTCCTCCCTGTCTCTCTATCTAATCTCTTCTCTCCTCCCTGTCTCTCTATCTAATCTCTTCTCTCCTCCCTGTCTCTCTATCTAATCTCTTCTCTCTTCCCTGTCTCTCTATCTAATCTCTTCTCTCCTCCCTGTCTCTCTATCTAATCTCTTCTCTCCTCCCTGTCTCTCTATCTATCTCTCTATCTCCCTGTCTCTCTTTTGACACTACCTGCGTGTAAGTTTATGGCATACATTTAAATTATAATTCGGTATGTCAAGTCAATCTTAATATGTTTCTCACACTGGCTACTTTCCCATCTGGCAGGCGGGTCAGTTTTAGGCCCTCATTAAATCAGGCAAAAAATACACCCCTGTGACCCACTCTTGTAAGGTCTATATTCAATTGACGGGATGTACTCTGCTTACAACTAAATACCTACTTACTTACCTACTTGTCATCTGCTTACAACAATATACCTACATATTTTACCTACTTACATGTCTATCTACCTACCTATTTACTAACCTAACTACCAACCTATTAACATACAGACCCATCGACCTACCTAACTACATACATACATACAGAGTTACCTACCTACCAACCTTTCTACTTACTTACTTACTTGTACAGACCTACTTACGTATAGTACCTGGTTGTGTAGTGGTGGTAGTGGTGATAGTGATGAGTGTGTTGTGAATGTAATGATGTATTTATATTATGTGGATGATGAGAATGATAGTGTTTGTGGTTGAGGCGGTATTGTTGTTGTTGTTGTTGTTGTTGTTTGGTTCTTGAGGTAGGCTCGGGAAGGCAAGGCAACAGGTGAGTCGGCCGAGGCACTACCTGGCACCGTGGCAATTTATGGCACTGTAAACTTTATGGTGGTGGAGTGGGAGGGCCAGGAGGAAGGAGGTGGACGAAATAGAGAAGCAAGTGGAGGAGAAAAATAGGTGGAGAGTTGTGGGAAGCAAATGTAGGGAAGATGGAAAATATAAAAATTATGATGAAAAAAAAAAGAGGAAGAACGCTCGTAAAAATAACTTTAAAAAATCATAGTGTAAGAGTAAAGAAAATTAAAAAGCTTGATGAAAAATGAGAAAATGAGAAAGCTTGATGAAGAATTGACGAGACAGGTGATGATAATTTAGGGAAAGAGTTGGGAAGAAAGGAATAATGGGGAAGATATAAACATTGGAAAGAAGGCGAGTATGCGGGCAGGGAGGAAAAATTAAGAGACAGCTGATCATACAGGCAATGTACAGTCACGAGCACTAATAAGTATACAATTTTGGTTGAAGCTTTGAACAGTCTAATTCACCAACGAACTAATTCCAATGGAGATCTTATTGAGCATTTATTTTACTGTCTCTAGGTATTCGAAGTACACCTGAATACTTATTACTTATTAATGCTCGTGACTGTACCGTGTGTCAGAATGTGATAAGTGATGGACGAGATATACAAGGCCAGAGTGAGAAGAGTCAGGTGGAGTGAATAAAAGTGCTGTGGAGGAGAGAATAAGTGGAGTGAGTAGAAGTGCTGTGGAGGAGAGAATAAGTGGAGTGAGAGGGCATAGTGTGCATGGAGAGTGTAAGTGGAGTGAGTGTATATGGTGTGGAGAAAATTGAGTGAAGTGGAGAAAGCCTAGGTGAGTGTGGGAGATGAAATGTGAGAGGATTTGATGTAATTTTTGAGGAATGAAGACTGTGGAGTGAGAGAAGTGTGATGTAGTTGGGGTTAGGAAGAAAGAGTTGGTCGTTTGGAGAGTTAGTTGGAGTGAGAAGCATATCAGTAAATTTAAGAAATGAAAACACACTCTACATCAATCAATTATCTCCATGTTGTCCAAGTGGCGTGACGGCGGACTGTCTGGTCAGTGTAGAGTGTGAAGAGGCCGAGTGCAGTGATCAGCGGCATTGGACGTGTTGTAATCAATGGGGAAAATGACACCTTTTTGTCGTGTGAAGGAGGTGTGAGAGGACCCGGGGGAGGAGGGTGATGACAGGCCAGGCAAGGTTTACGTTCAGATCACAGAAGGACTCGTTTTCCTTCTGCTTTTTGTGTTGATGCCTTACAGAAGGATGGATATTTGTCATTACCTCTATGTATACTTGCTTACGGTGATATGCATTTGTGTAATATTTTTTTTATGGTGACGAAGCCAAAGCAAATTGCGTGTGTAAACCTCTTTATGTGCTACAGTTATGTACTTTTTGCATGTGTGTTTTCTGTGGCGACGAATCTCTTAGTATCGATGTGTACTGTGGGAAAATTATCACAAGAAATGTATTGATTGTGGATCCTTTGCTACCATGAATCCCTGTCGCAGAAACACCGCAGGGAAGTGAATCGTGAAGTAGCAAGTGTTCGTGACGTGTTGAAGGGAGGGAGTGTGTTTGTATTGGCTGGAGTCATGTGATAAATGCTGAAATCTGACTTACATATTTACTTCAGGTAGCCAGTATGCGGCAAATAATTGTGTACAGGCCTTAAGTGATGTTTGTAAGTGTGTTATTAAGGTGCATATTTCACTACAGGTGCCCAGGATGAGGTAGTGTTGATTAAAGCGGTGTTTGCCCCAGACGGTGTGTGTGTATGTGTGGTGCTCCTCCTCCTAATGACGGCAGTGGTGGTGCCAGTAGCAGAGTGACATCGACCGCCATTGCCACGATGCCTGCTCCCTGGCACCCTATACCGCCTCCCCACCTCGGCTCCTGACCTCCCAGCCGCAGCAAGGCAGGCAGGAAGGCAGGCAGACAGGCGGGTAGGAGGGAGCGGTAGGAAGGCAGGCAGGATCCCATTCAAAGGGACAGACAGGAAGGCAGACCTTGAAGGAGGAGTAGAAGGAGAGCAGCCAGCAGGAGGCCAGCAGAGGGGGTTAAGGGGGGGAGGTGGCAGGAGTGGTGGAGAAGCCCCCTGAAGCCCCCAGCACCATACACGTCACTCGTAAAGACGATTCCCGTTTTATCGTCGCCGTCGTCGTCGTCTTGGTGGCATCGTCTGCAGGATGGCCGCCGTGGCAGGAATCTACGGACTTGGTGACGATAGTGGAAGGAGATACGTCCCACCATCGTAAGTTCATTCGCACTTTACGTAAACAACTGAATATATAAGATGACATTATAGTTAGGAATAAGGAGAATAGGATTGATGTTGTACAATTAAGGCAAGAAATAAATGATCATGGCGAAAATTTATATATAGAATAGGTGTTCATGACGTTATATACTTTAATTATTACGCCCATTAAGGTACATAATTATGCTTGACTATTATAATGAATTATTTGCGTCAGTTTCTCGTGGCCATAACCGTGAATTTTCTACATAAGTGCCCTGTACTGTATATAACTTCCTCGTTAACATTTCGCTGAGTGTAACCCGCAGTGCATTTTCATTCTAGCTCCCAAGGAAGACGAAAGTAAGACACGTAGAGTTGACTTCACCAAAAGAACCTTAGACAAACACTAGCACTTTCTTGGATTAACTTACTAATTCACGTTGACATAATTATTTAGTCGGATATTCTGTAGTGTAGCCTGTGTTCTTTTTGTACCGACTCCGCTGCTACGAAATTCTCTCAACCAATACAATTATTCTATGCATCTCTTTTAGGCAGTCCTTCCTTCTTTTTCCTGAATATTTGGATTTGGCTCATAAACTGAATCTATCTTTAAAGGGATCATCTCAGTTTGGTCGATTTTAAGGGGTACTGATTCTTCTAAATTATAGTCGGATGCACACTAGTATCTCGGTAGTATGGGATATGTTTTGTAGTATGGAAGAATCAGTAACTCTACAATTCTCCCACACACATCTGATGACCCATTTCAATCAGCCAACTAAACTTTCTCCAGTCTGTAATGATAAACTTTACATAAACGTCAACCTCATTTCGAAAACAAGGTCCACTCTGATAACAATGTAAATATATCAACCATGCATTATTTTAAGGGGCCATATGTTTTGAGTGAAATGAAGTGATATTGATTTCTCTAAACTAGGCAAGAAAGCAAACCACTTCAGTATGAGACTATAGAGAGGGTCTGTTTTGGAGCATAATATATTGTTTGGAAGAATCAGTACCACTCCATTTCACTCCAAAGAAAATACTTACTCCCTTTTAAAATAAGAAGGGGACTCTAGGATCAGGAAAACGGACGGAAAGCTTATGTGCAGATGATTCACAAGCATATCTGATTGACAGTTTGGTTGTGTCGAGTGATGTCCATTCTGAATATAAATTGGTACAGATGTCTTGATGATTATTTTCGCCTCCAAGCAGTGAAAATAAGGGACAGGATCATAAAATGTGCCTTTTTTATAAGAGTATTTACTGCATATATAGGTCAATGAGGTGAGGGTCTATAGTTTTGAGTCGCATCAGTATTCCCTTTCCATTTTGTCAGGAATTTTTGTTACTGTCTCAGAGGTTTTCGTCTTATTTGTCTTTCTATTTTTACTGCCTGACATTGAATTGGTCCGATACTGTGGGTAGAACATGAAACGTCTCGTGCCATTTATTCATTAAGATACGATAGATTACAGTGCGCTTTTTTTAACCTTGTGAAAATGAACCGACCCTCAAATCTCATTTCTCACTTTATTATTCTTTTGAAAAGCAAGCCAAAGAAAAAAAAAATTACACCAAACACAAACACAACTCAACTCAACATCCAATTATAGTTTTAAAGTTGTTGTTGTTGTTGTTGTTTGGTTTACCAGCAGCGCCCCTATAAGTAAAAGGGGGGGAGGGGGTTGCTGGAGCGAGCCTTTGCCTTAGGCGGCTCGCAGTATACAGTATATAGTTTTAAAAGCGTATATACTGTACAACAAATACTCATACTCAGAATCTGTATTAGAAACCATTGACCACAAGGAAACTACTCAAGCCACTGTATTGTCCATAAGGAAATAAGCTGAAAGGTAGTGGATGCATTTTAGCCAAGTTATAGAGACGCAGTACCGTATACCAAATAGTGTCATGTTAACAATATATTCTTTGGTAAATTTAATATATATAAATGAAAGAGTTAAAGAGTTATGTCATGTTATCCTTGTAGTGTCTGGTGGTGGTGTCATGTGTGTGTATGTGTATGTGTGTGTGTGTGTGTGTGTGTGTGTGTGTGTGTGTGTGTGTGTGTGTGTGTGTGTGTGTGATTTTTTTTTTTTTTTTTTTTTTTTTTGGTGGGGGGACGAGGATGAGTGTCATGCTACCTTTGAACTGTATTGTGTAGTTTAGTGTCGTGTCTGTATTGTGGTTTAGTCACGCCATCCTTGCATTTCCGTAGTGTATTGTAAGGTTGTGTGTGTTGGGGTGTTTAGTTATGGCGGTATGATACATGCAGCGGTATGATTATTATTATTTTGGTGTCGTATTTGTGTGTGTGTGTGTGTGTGTGTGTGTGTGTGTGTGTGTGTGTGTGTGTGTGTGTGTGTGTGTGTGTGGTGCAGTGACTGTATTTTAACTGTTATTGAAGTGTCATGTCAAAAACCCTTGTATTGTGCTGTATGGAATGGTGATATCACATTGTAACCACTGTGATATTACTGCTTGTTGTGATGGAAATAGTGTCTCGTCACGTTGGCATTGTATTATTATGTGGTGTTTTCATGTAACAACCAGTGTGAAATGATGTTGTTTTACCCCTTTGATTATACTATATTGTGTCGAGTTTTGTTGAACTGAGTTGACAAATGGACAAGGCTTCTAATGCAACATTATCATAAGCCAAAATGGCAAAACTAACTTTTTGGAAATTGAAATATTTTTAAGAAAGCAAATAATTGTTATAAGCGAGCGAAAGAAATTAAATGTGTTACAGAGAGTCGCCAAGTTTCTGCTCTTGACTATACATGGGTCTGTAATGTGTGCAGGACTTCATATTCTGTCAGAAGAGAAGAGATGGTTATGTTTCAAGTTTTAACATTCTGGGAAGAAGGAGGAAGATGACCCTCACTTGAGAGTTGTAAGGGAAGACAGAAGTTGAGGGAGTTTAAAGTGCAGACAGAATTATAAGTGAAGACAAACTTAGGTAAAGAAGAAATCTATTGTAGAGTTTGGATATCTATTGTAGAAGTTAGTCGTAAAGGTAGAGATTTACCGTAGATAGTGAAGAAAGTATAGGGTGCACGTAGAGGTAGAGGCTAGGAGAGAGGGATGACCCACATTCCAAATGTCAGGGTAACGAGCACAAATTCTTAATGACCGAGCTCGTTGTGTTCCCTGGCCGGGGTGTGGACCTCCATAATGGCAGTAAGGCGCCTGGCCCAGTCCTCCCGTGCTTTGCCCTGCATTGACCACAGTAACCTTGGCTTTGTCAGTGAAATCTTCCCTTGCCAACCAGACTCGTTACTTACTCACTATATCCTCCCCTGCCTCTTTAACCTCCCCTGCCTCTTTAACCTCCCCTGCTTCTTTAACCTCCCCTGCTTCTTTAACCTCCCCTGCCTCTTTAACCTCCCCTGCCTCTTTAACCTCCCCTGCTTCTTTAACCTCCCTTGCCTCTTTAACCTCCCCTGCCTCTTTAACCTCCCCTGCTTCTTTAACCTCCCTTGCCTCTTTAACCTCCCTTGCCTCTTTAACCTCCCCTGCCTCTTTAACCTCCCCTGCCTCTTTAATCTCCCCTGCCTCTTTAACCTCCCTTGCCTCTTTAACCTCCCCTACCTCTTTAGCCTCTCTTGTCTCTTTAACCTCCCCTGCCTCTTTAACCTCCCCTGCCTCTTTAACCTCCCCTGCTTTTTTAACCTCCCCTGCCTCTTTAACCTCCCCTACCTCTTTAACCTCTCTTGTCTCTTTAACCTCCCCTGCCTCTTTAACCTTGCTATGTCAGTAGCCACCAGTTTATACTTGTCCTTTTTATTTGATTTGTGGTACTGAACTGAATTGTATCCTTATATTATTTGTTCATTATGCTATCAAAAGTTTACATTACCGTCCCTTAATTAAATGGGGTAAGACAATTTTAATGAACCATAATGCTACTGCCACGAAACCAACTTCCTTCAGTATAGGTTGAGTTTGGTGGAAAAGTTTATAGGGAATATACACCTTTCCAATTCCTTGAAGATATTACATTCTCCTTAAACGCTACTGAGGTCTTTATGATTACCAACCCAAATGTCCCCAGCAGCCTCGCCTTACACTTGCTCACAGTACAGGCAGTCAAGGTTGGCAATATGACCACAGCTGTCAGGGCGTGAAGATGAGATGGTGATGGCAGGGGCTAGAGGGGATTTGAGAAGGATGCTGAGGAGGATGGCTTGAGCTGATGATTGATGACAGATAAAGAGGATGATATTCAGGATGATGACTTAGGACAATAGCTGAGGATGATGACTGATGATAGAGGTTAAGAGGCATAACTTAATTAAGAGCAACTAATTACGATAGTTGAAAAAGTAAATGAGATAAAGTAAATGAGGACAATAGGTAACATAAAAAAATTCTGTTCATGGTTTAGGGAGACAGCTGAGGACACAGGGAAATGGGTCAGGGGCAGCGTTCATGAAAGAGCACAGGGCACAGGGAAAGGGGCAGGAGGTGATGCTGGGGGCAGGGAGTCAGTGGGCCAGGAAGAGTGCCAAGAGCAACAACAGGATGACATGACGGTGAGATGTGCCACCAAGGAAACCACAAACCACCAAGCCAAGGTAAACAAACGAGTGCATAATGTTCACGACTGTTCCATATTTACTGAAGGGTGTATTATTTTCCTTTGACTAGTGCTTCAGAGTTGACATTGAGAAATTTTAAGCTTACTTCTATAACTCTTGATAATAGTATATTTAAAGGTTACATCAGATCATGTATATACTGTTCCAAATACTACGATGTAGACGAATATGCTTTTACCATATTAATAAAATTGCCATTATAATTTACTTAACGATACCAGTGTGCTGGTGTATAAGGAAGTCTAATTGGATTCAGGAGCTGTTGTGTAGGATGTTGTATGTAATATAATGGTGTGTGTATAGTGCTGGTGTGTACATATAGTGCTGGTGTGTGTATAGGGAGATGGTTTGTTCATAGGGTCCTGGTGTGTGTATAGGGAGATGGTGTGTGCATAGGTGTGTGTATTATGGTGCTGGTGTGTGTAGATGGTGGTGGTATGTGTGTATGGAGATGGTGTGTGTATAGGGAGGGTGTCGTCCGCAAGCTTTAACGTATGGATCGCCAGCTAACACTAGACACTCTGCCATCACTCACATCTATTGATCCAAAGCTACATGTAGTCTCCTGCTTCATCTGATGGTAGTGGTGCAGGTTGTGGTCGTGGAATTGTTAGTTGTGGTGAATGTAGTGAGTGACAGTAATGGGTTGTATAGTAGAGTAGAGTAGAGTGGTAGTGGTGGTGGTGGTGGTGGTGGTGGTGGTGGTTATAGTATTAGTGGTCAATGAAGTACTTGTGATGGGGTCTTGATTAACATAAAAAGGGTATTTCGAGTTATGGAAATTGTGTTTGTGTGATGCAGTTGGTGGTGTAGAAAGTTGAAGATTTGTGGCGAGTGTTTGGAGAATTATTAGAGGAAAACTTTAGGGTAGTGATCTGTGTTGAAGTGAAGTATACCATGGATTTTGATAGGTCAGTGGTGTATAGTTATATTTGGGTGTTGAATTCATTGTGTGCGTGTAATATTGCATACATTTATTTAGGTATTAGGGCTTGTCGAACTGCGCGTGTGTGGACTTCTAAGACGTGTGTGTGCGTGTGAGTGACGGTGTGTTTATGTAGGCTTAAGGGAGAGGGGGAACTGTTGCGTGTAATACAAGTGTTGCCATTCAAGTCGACCCACTGCTTTGGTCTAACACGTCACTACCCCATTCGTCCTTCCCTGCCTCCCTCCCTCCCTGTCTCCCTGCTCCCTACCACGTCCCTCCCTCCTTCCCTTCCCTTCCCTCCCTTCCCTCCCTCTCTCCCTCCTTCCCATCCTTACCTTCCCTCCCTCTCTCCCCTCCTTCCTCCCTCCCTCCCTCCCTCCTTCCCTTCCCTTCCCTTCCCTCCCTCCCCTCCCCTCCCCTCCCAACCCTCCCTCCCTCCTCCATCCTTGCCTACCTGTCTCGTCCTTGGCCACCTGTTGTGTAAGACGAGCGGCTCCTTAGTGTGTCTGGTCAGTCAACAAACACTCTCCCGTCAGCGTCTGTTATTGTGTGTGTTACGTGTGTATGTGTGTGTGTGTGTGTGTGTGTGTGTGTGTGTGTGTGTGTGTGTCAATGTGTTTGTGTGTGTGTGTGTGTGTGTGTGTGTGTGTGTGTGTGTGTCAATGTGTTTGTGTGTGTGTGTGTGTGTGTGTGTGTGTGTGTGTGTGTGTGTGTGTGTGTTGCGGGCGTGTGCGTGTGCGTGTGTGTGTTCTGTATTACGTGTGTGAAGTCTGTGGAAGAGAATAATCGATCACACTGCTCGTGAAGTATGCCGTGTGTGTGTGTGTGTGTCGATTTGAAAATAAAGGAATCTCCACAAAGAGCTCCCTTCAAGTCTGCTATATAACGCAATGATCACCAATGATATCTACTGCTTTACTGTATTTTGTCAATTGATTTATATTCCTATCCATATGTTAATTTGAGAGACATATTATACTTTTGCATACTGCAGGCCGACAATTCCCCCCAGACTAAGAAACAGCCATATGAACTAGAAGTTACTAGATGAACGAATCGTGGTGCTTTAAATTATGTGGAAGCTTCGGTTTCCTATAAATTTTTTTAATACTATTCCTTCCTTACCATTTTGAACATCAGGTGACGACATTTCATTTTCTGACTAACACATGGTGATTTTGTTTCGTAGAAGGGACGCAATCATAGTTTTAAGGGTTTAAAAACTATTTCAGTTAACTTCTAAGTAAAAGCCTATTACAAAAACAATACGGTATGCTTTAAAAATACAGACAGTTTAAAATGTCACAGGAAAACTTTTATTTGTTCGTTTACCATGGTCGAGAAAGAAGTACAGAGTATATATAGGAAAAAATAGTTTAGTTTTGTATAACTACAATGCATGTCTGTATACGATTTTCATGCATAAAAAAAAGAATACTAATTGGACAATGTCACTCTTACTGAAATTAAACTTAAAAAACAGTGCAATATTTTATTCTCAAAGATATTTATAGCAATCATTAATCATGATTGTAATTAACCTGAAGTTAATGAGAATGAAATTAA